>CANXYC010040295.1:0-16623 GCA_948193065.1 Aleurites moluccanus
CCTGCAGGAATTCTCATCCAGACCAGCCTTGCTCAAATAGACACAACTTATCACATACTCAGAATCTTATCAAACCATTTTACAGAATTATAGCTAAGACATAAATTAACAACTTTCATATTTTACACTTTACCCAATTATGTCTTTAAAAGTAAGTAATGGCCAACATTGAATTCTGCTGCAGTTCTAAACAAGGTTTCTGAAATTTTCAAACTTCTCATTTAAAATTTAAAATTCTCCAAACAAATAAAATTGACAAATTACACTTCAAAATAGCGGATATTACAGTTTCGATCTGAATAATGTTGTGATCTTTGAATTTTGATAAATTTATGACTATGTCCTTCTGTTTTGACATTGTCTAACATTAACATCCTTCTGTAAAAAATTTTAACTTTTTCCATTAAAAATACGTGAAATGACCAAAATGGGCATGTATATGTGTAAATGATAATTAAAAAGAAAAATTGAAAATAGTTAGTTGTTCTTTTTTTTCATTTGAAATCTAAAAAAACTCCTTCTTCCTGTCACTATCGTCTTCTAATCATTCTGGTATTCTGAAGATCAAGTGAAGTTAGGGTTTATAATTTTGAAGTTTTGGTGAAGAGCACCTTTGAATACACCCAATAGACAGTCGCATTTTCATCAGGTTAGTATAAAATACTGTATAATTACATTGTGTTCATTTTTTATTTTTTTTTGGTTTTTGTTAAAATTTGAAATTTGTGAAGCATGAATTTTTGGGGAGAACAAGGTTTGCATTGGTTGGGTTTCTTTATTATGGTATTATGCTGTAGCGATTTACACAGATTTAGGGTTAGGTTAGGGTTATTTTTTATTGGGTTTTTGTTGAAAAAGGGAATTGGATAGAATGAAGTCTGTTAGTGACTTTTATATGAAGGAATCCATCCTAGAACTTGTATAGCATATTCAGTTTATGCATAATTGGGGTTAGGTTAGGGTTTTGGTTTTTGTTTATACATAATTTGTTTGAATATTATATTTGACCAACATTTATATGTGTTTGTGTTTCATATCAAGGAATAATGTAGCATTTTTAGAATCTTATATTATTTATGTTTTATTGGAGTTGAATTTCATATGCTAATTGTTCAAAATTTATGTTTTAATGATTTTGCAGATGGATTTACCACCGTATTACTCCATACACTTCAAATATTATGATGAGGAGGCTACAATGTGGAATGTTGATCCAGACGTGTTTAATTATATGGAGTTAGTCGATGCAGTGTACAAGGCCTTTCCAATTAGAATAGACTTTGTAGAATTTGTGTGTGGTGTAAACATAAAGATAGAGAATGACAATGATATCATTTTTATGTTCGAGATGTTTAAAGACACTGGAGAAATACATTTTAAGGTGTATGAGGTTCAACCTCCTGGAGCTGAAGATGTGGATATTTCTATTGAACCTGTTCCTCTTTTAACATTAGGTGAGGCTGAACATGTTGATGGGTTGCAGGTAGATAGGATGCAGTATGGGGATAGGAGTGGTTATCAAACAATTCCTATTGGTGGGGGGTGATCAGTCCATTGGTGATGGACTTGATGAGGAAGATAATTCTGATGGTGTGGGTGAGCAATCATTCATTGATATTGGTCGTGCACCTGTGGGTGATAGTGCTTCTATTGGAAAAATGGAGGGAGGACAAACTACAATGGAAACAAACCACTCCAACATACTTTTAGGAGGGTCTGGTCTTAGGGTGCCTACAATGGAAGCTGAAACTGAAAATGTGGAGCATGGTGGTGACAAAGTGGATGCAGGGAGGCAGAATGTGAGCAACTTCAATCTAGTTGATGACGAGCCAAGTAGAAGGATTGATAAGGATACGGGTAGATATATTTCAGGTGCAAGGATTTAGGAATCTCTGCACAATGACAATGATGATGATGCTAGGGGAGGAGATGCTCATTCTGTAAGGGGCAAAGGTAGAGATAATGATGTTGTAAGGGGCAGATGCAGGGGAAGGGGCAGGGGTAGAGGTGCTGATTCTAATGGGGGTAGAGGTAGAGCTATTGAAACTTGAAGGGGGAGAGGTATTGCTGGGTCTTTTAGTAAGTAATTTACAAGGTCTAGAATGACACATATGTAAGAAAATGTGAGAGAACATGTCTTAGTACAGGGAATGTTGAAGACTATTATTCACTCTCAGAAAGTGAGGATGAAGAATGGGTATCTCAAGAAAATAGTAGGGTGGTTTCATCTGCTGAAGAAGATGCAGAAGATAATGATTTTGATAGCTCTGATGGTTCTGATGAAAATTCTAATGAAGATGAAATTTCTGATGAAAGCCATAATTCCATTGATATTGATCATCTAACGGATGATGATATTGATGGATTAAACAGTTTGGTTTCAGATAATTCAGCAGAAGTGGAAAGCAATGAAGATGATGAAACACAATTGGAATTAAGAAGAAGGAAGAAGAGAAAGCCAGATCTATTCAAAGGCATGTATCCAAACACTTTTGTGCCGTCTGCAAATGAAGACGTGACTTTTCAAGTAGAGCAAATGTTTGAGGATGTCCATGCATTTAGAAAGGCACTAAGAGACTATGGTGTTAAAGGAGGATATAAATTGAAGATGAAGAAAAATGATGCTGTGAGAGTGACTACTTACTATCAAGGTAAAGGCTGTCAGTAGAGGATTCATGCTTCCGTTATGGGAGATGATATCACTTTTATGGTGAAGATTCTACAAGATGAGCATACTTGTGAGAGACAGCCTGTGAACAGAAACAAGTTTGCAAATGTGAATTGGATTGAGAGCAAACTTGTTGATCAATTAAAGGCTGGCCCTGATATGAGCTATGAGTTGATGCAGCACGAACTATCCAAGAATTGGGGAGTGACTCCTGATATTTGGCAATTATACAGGGCAAAAAATAAATCAAGAAAACTTAATGAAGGAGAGCATAGCGTTAGCTATGCTCAGTTGCCAAAGTATATTGCCCATCTTCAAAAGTACAATCCAAGGACATTTATGAAGTTGCAACCTCAAGAGAGGCAGAATGAAGAGGACCCGTATATATTCAGCAAAATTTTTATTTGCTTTGAGGCCATGAAACAGGGTTTCATGGATGAATGTAGACCTTTCATAGGCCTAGATGGATGCCACCTGAAGGGTCCTTATGGTGGATGTTTTTTATCTGCCGTCACACTTGATAGTAACAGAGGGATATTCCTTCTTGCTTTTGGAATTGTAGAGTCAGAGTGTATTGATAGTTGGACTTTCTTCTTAGACTACCTGCATCAATGCATTGGTGGAGGTACAAATGCCAGGCTACTAACTTTTATGTCAGACATGCAGAAGGTAATTACATAATTAATTTTATATAATTTTAGGTTTTGTTATGGTTGTTTATTTATTACAGGTTATTGACTATTGATTCTCAAATGTACAGGGCTTAGTGGATGCTATAAGGACTACATTTCCAAATGCTAGCCATCGGTTCTGTGCTAGGCATTTATTTATGAACTTCAAGAAACAATTCCCGAGCTTGACTTTAAGAAATTATTTTTGGACAGCAGCAAGGGCAACTCACAGTAAGGAGTTTTGGACTGCAATGGATAATATTAAAGACAAAAGGGATGGTGAACCCTATAACTGGCTATTGAAGATCTCATTAAGTCAATGGGCAAGGCATGCATTTTGGGAATAATCTAAGAGTGACTATATCACAAATAACATGACAGAGAGTTTCAATAGTTGGATTGGGAAATTAAGATTTATGCCAATAGTAAAATTAATTGATGCAGTCAAGAGGAAGTGTATGGTTAAACTGCATCATAGGTTTGCTAAAGCACAAACTTGGGAACGAAAAATATGTCCAAGAACTGTCAAATCCATAAATGCAATAGTTAAGCTTTCTAGAGTTTGTAAATTGTTGTCTGGTAGGAATGACCAATATGAAGTGATGGAAGGGACATTAACTTTTAGTGTTGATTTGGTGACAAAGAAGTGCAGTTGCAACTAGTGGGAGATATCTAGGCTGCCTTGCAAGTATGCAATATTGTGCATTAGATACAAAAGGACTGATGTGGCTGACTATTGCCATTCTTATTACACAGTTGAGAATTATATGAAGGTGTATAATGGAATTATACATTCAATGGTAATGGGTGATTTTGATCCAGATGAAGACACTCAAAAAATTTTACCACCACCATTGAAAAGAGTTGTGGGGAGGCCAAGAAGTGGAAGGAGAAGACAAGAAGGGGAACCCCAAGCTAGCACAAGTAGGAAGAGGAATAGGATAGTGAAATGCTCCATTTGTGGCAGCCTTGGCCATAATAGAAGAGGATGTGAGAGAGCACCTATTTCAAGGGAGAGAATTAATGTGGATAACAGTGGGAGTACATCTCAAAGATCAAGGAGATCCTAAGAAGACAATGAAGACTATTTTGAACAACTTTTTGCTTTTTTGGATATATTTTGCATAATGGGAATTACAACCTTAACACAATTGTACATATGCTAATTGGGAAGATCACATGAAAGTATTTTTTGTAGCTCATGTAATCTTATACTTTTTTACTTGATGATATAGTTGGCCACAGATTGTATATGATATTTTAGTAAAGATATGTGAACATGGTACTGATAGGTGCAAGTATTTTTTATTATGATTTATAGATTGATAATTGTAATGATGCAACAAAACATATGTATTATTGTAATGATCAATAATGATGATGGCTTATATTTATATTAACTAATACCTTTGAAAATGTGTTTTGAATATGTTTAATACTGTTTGATTAGCATTTGATTTTTAACTACACAGGCCAAAATATACAAATTGATCTCATATATGTCATTGACTTTGTCAAAAACAGTAACGTATTAGTCCTTATATTTATAACTTAATCAGCATTTAAGTCCTTACATTAATATTATTTCCAACGTTTGAGTCCCTATATTTTATATATATCGAACGATTTAGTCCCTTATATTATCAAAAACTAAATGAATAAATCCTTATAGTCTTACACAGACTTGCACTTAAGATAAACTAATATATCATTACTAAAACCAAAATAAAATTTACATTGTATAATATAAACTGCATTTTACCATTTCATATATTAAAAAGGCTACTTTTTACAGCTTAAGTGCTAAAAGGCAAAAATTATATTATAAAAAGAACTTTCCTAAGACTTGTCTTTACCTTCTAGCACAAAATAAAATAAAATAAAATAAAAGATCCCCACTCCCTACCCAAATTAATATCCTAATTTCAAAAATAAAAACAGAACCCTTAATCCCTCCACAATCTATCTCACCCAGTAACAAAATAACAAGGAGTGGAACAAATTCCTCTTCAACACAACTTACCAATCAATAAAATAACAAGGAGAGAGAAATAACACACATATAATTATAAGTGTTAATAACATCTTTATAAACCCAAGCATGTTAGATAATCGGTCTACTTTCTCAAAAATTTTAATATGCTTATCCTTTATAATAATAATTTCATCTGTTAAATCATTAATAATTGCTGGAGAATTTCGAACATAGGGCTGAGACTCGATTATTTATATAGTTGGAGTCGATTTGAAGGTGTCTGCAGGCTTGCACCATCCTAAAAACGAACCACAAAAACCACCTTGGAAATAATAATACAACTTGTTCTTGTTGTCAATTGACTCTGAAATCCTAGTGCCAACTCGATTCTCACATTTGCATAATTTGTTTAGATACCTCCCTTCCCAAGCACTATCAGAATGACTAGAGGACGACATCTTCAAAGATTAAATAATCTGAGATCAATTTTCTTTTTTAGATGAGGAAAAGCTTAGTGACAATAAGGTTTGGGTGGCAAAAAGCGAGGAAAAAAAAGAGAGAGAAGTAGGTAGAAGTTAGGGCAATTGTTCTTTTATACATGTTAAAGGGGGTATTTTTAGGTTTTCATAAAATATTGTAATCAGCGTGTTTTTAATGGAAAAAGTTAAAACATTTGACGGAAGGATGTTAATGTTAGACGGTGTCAAAACAAAAGGACATAGTCATGTATTTCTCAAAATTCAAGATCACAACATTGTTCTTACCAAAACTCAGGGACTAAATTATAATTTACCCTTAAAACAATTTAATAGCATTACTGTTCATAAATATGGATTCGGCACATGGATTATTCATATTACTATATTATACATGACTATTCATGTGAATATATATATTAACAAATTCAAATTTTGACATTATTATACTTTTGTTTATTTTGGATGTCTAATATTTCATATTAATTAATTAAAACAACATGTTACCTAAGTAATCTCTCTTGCATAGATTGATTAATTTGAAATATTAAGATATATATATAGTTGTGTTTTGGGTTTCATGCAAATAATGACCAGCCTAAAGGAAGATTATTATTTAGCCAAAATTCAAACACATTTGTGGTGATAAATATGTGACAATTATCAAGTTTTTCATGTGAACATTAAGTCGGTGTAAAAAAAGGCTTATTATTTGACAGAAATTTATTATCAATATTTGATTACTACACCAAGAGTACCATTTACAAGTTGATTTTTCTGTCCAGAGACTAAATATCAATGTTGTGTTAGGTATCTTGTGATGGGAATTGCCATTATTTGAATTTGTTAATCATATTAAATTCAGTTTTTTAATTATGAGATTATTGTTTTGTTGTTTTGTTCTTGATTCAGTAAATGCTTCTACTGCTACGATATCTACCAACATTAATTCTATTCATGTGCTTAATGGTACAAACTTTAAGAATTGGAAAGAGAACGTCATGATCGTTCTTGGTTGCATGGATCTAGACCTTGCTCTTCGAGTTGAGCGACCCTTTACTCTTACGGATGAAAGTTCCTCTGATGATAAGAGGGATTTGGAGAAGTGGGATCGTTCAAATCGCATGAGTCTTATGATCATGACACGTGCAATTTCGAAAACATTTAAGGGCACAATGTCTGAAGATGCTGATGCCAAATTATTCCTTGAAGAACTTGAGAAACGTTTTGCCAAAAACGAAAAGGCGAAAACAAGTACTTTTTTGGGAAATCTTGTTTCCATGAGGTATAAGAGCAAAGGGAACATCAGGGAGTACATTTTGGAAATGTCTCATCTTGCATCTAAATTAAAGGCACCAAAATTAGAGCTATCTGAAGACTTGCTCATGCATTTGATTCTAATTTCTCTTCCTACATAATTCAGTCATTCAAGGTCAGTTATAACTGCCAAAAGGAGAAATGGACGCTTAATAAACTCATTTCACATTGTGTACCAGAAGAAGACATAATGAAGCAAGAAAAGATTGAGAGTGCTCATTTGGCTCCAACCTCTAAGGACAATAATAAGAAGAGGAAGGAGGATAAAGAAGTTGCAGTTGTTCAACCACAGAAAAGCAAAACTAAGGAACTTGCTTCTTCTGTGGAAGTATTTCTCACATGAAGAAACAATATACCAAATATCACGCTTAGCATATAAAGAAAGGTATGTTTCTTACTTTGGTTTATTCTGAGGTTAATATATCTTTGGTACCTAGACATACTTGGTGGATAGATTCTGGTGCTACTACTCACATAAGTGTGTCTATGCAGGGTTGCTTGAATTGCCGAAAGCCTAGTGATGGTGAAAGATACATTTATGTTGGCGATGGCAAGTCAATTGAAGTTGAAGCAATAGGGACTTTTAGGTTATTATTAAATACTGGATTTTATTTAGATTTGAATGAGACTTTTATTATACCGCCATTTAGACGAAATTTAGTTTCTGTTTCTGTATTGGACAAATTTGGTTATTCTTGTTCTTTTGGAATAGACAATTTAGTCTTTCTTATGATTCAAATCTTATTGGTTCTAGTTTTTTATCTATATGTGATAACCTTTACTTGTTTGATACGGTTGCCTCATTTAATAAAACCTTACATGTTAATTCATGTGGTACTAAAAGAAAATTAACAAATGAGAATTCTGCATCACTTTGGCACAAGCGTTTAGGGCATATATCTAAATAAAGAATTGAAAGAATTATGCCAGATGGAATTCTTGATCCCCTTAATTTATTAGATTTTGAAGTCTGTGTTGAGTGTATTAAGGGGAAACAAACAAACAAAAGGAGATTAGGTGCTAAAAGATCTTCAAACGTCTTAGAACTAATACATATGGACATTTGCGGGCCATTTCCTATAGCTTTTTAGAATGGTCAACTATATTTTATTACGTTCATAGATGATTTTTCACATTACGGGTACCTTTATCTTATTCATGAGAAGTCTCAAGCACTAGACGTGTTCAAGACTTTCAAATCTGAAGTTGAGAATCAACTTGACAAAAGGATTAAAGCCATTAGATCTGATCGTGGTGGTGAATACTATGACAAAAATGATGGATCAAGTGAACAACGCACAAGACCATTTGCCAAATTTCTAGCGGAATATGGTATTGTCCCATAGTACACCATATCGGGAAGCCCTAATATGAATGGTGTTGCTGAGAGACGAAATTAAACATTAAAGGACATGGTCAGGAGTATAATTAGTCATACTACCTTACAAGATTCACTCTGGGGAGAGGCATTAAAAACTGCAGCTTACATCCTTAATAGAGTTCCAACTAAAGTAGCAACCAAAACCCCTTATGAATTATGGACTGGCAAAAAGCCTAGTATAAAACATTTACATATTTAGGGTTGTCCAGTTGAGGCAAGGCCTTATAAGCCAAATGAAAAGAAATTGGACTTAAGAACCATCAGCAGCTATTTTGTTGGATACTCTGAACGATTTCGAGGGTACAAGTTTTATAATCCCATAACTATATCATTTTTTGAAATGGGAAATGCCCGATTCTTTAAGAATATTGAGTTTGGGGGGAGAGATAAGGTTAGAAACTTTGTCATTGAAGAGGAATTTGTTTCTCTTCCTATAGTTGTTATTGACTATAATCATGCTTCTATTCCTAACATTATTCAAGAAGCAACTCCAGAACTACAAGACAATGTTGAAAATCTCCCTGATCAAGGTCAAAAGGTTATTCCTAAAGAACAAACTCAAAAAGATCAAGAACAAACACTTTTAATAAGATCCACTAGAGAGAGGAGAAATGCAATTCCAAATGATTATATTAGTTTTCTCCAAGAACATAAGGTAGAAAATGGAAGGGTGGAAGATGATCCAATCAACATTCATTAGGCCATTAAAAGTTCTAACTCTCAAAAGTGGATTGATGCCATGAATGAGGAAATAAATTCCATGAAAGATAATGATGTTTGGAATATTGTCCCATTGCTTGAAGGAGTGAAACCCATTAGTTACAAATGGATATTTAAGACCAAAAAGGATTTGAAAGGTGATGTGGAAAGATATAAGGCTCGTCTTGTCGCCAAGGGCTTTACTCAAAAGGAAGGCATTTACTATAAAGAGACTTTCTCTTTGGTTTCTTCAAAAGACTCTTTTAGGATTGTAATGGCACGTGTGGCACATTTCAACCTTGAGCTATATCAGATAGATGTTAAGACAACATTTCTCAATGGTGACATTGATGAAACAATTTACATGGTGCAACCTGAAAGCTTTGTTTTGGGAGATTCAAAGTAAATGGTTTGCAAATTAAAGAAATACATTTATGGGCTTAAGTAGGCGTCCCGTCAATGGTGTTACAAGTTTTATCAGGTTGTCATCTCCTTTGGTTTCGAGATGAATGTTGTTGATGATTGTATATACCATAAGTTCAGTAGGAGTAAGTATATTTTTCTGGTTTTATATGTCGATGACATATTACTTGCTAGCAACGATATAAGTTTATTGCATGAAACCAAGAGATTTCTATCAAAGAACTTTGAGATGAAAGATCTTGGTGATGCCTCTTTTGTATTAGGAATTCAAATACACCGAGATCGCTCTCGAGGTATTCTTAGGTTATCACAAAAGAGCTATATCGAAAATGTACTTAAAAGATTTGGCATGCAGGATTGTAAACCAGGTGACACCCTTGTTGCTAAGGGAGACAAGTTCAGTCTTAATCAATGCCCTAAAGATGATTTTGAAACTAAAGAAATGCAAAAGATTCCTTATGCTTCAGCTGTAGGGAGTCTGATGTATGCTCAGGTATGTACCCATTCGGATATTGCATACATTGTTGGGATGTTAGGCAGATATTTGAGCAATTCGGGAATGGATCATTGGAAAGCAACCAAAGGGTTATGCGATATCTTCAGAAAACAAAAGACTACATGCTCACATATAGGAGATCAGATAAGTTAGAGATCATTGGGTATTCCGACTCCGATTTTGCAGGATGCCAAGACAGTCGTAGATCCACTTCAGGCTATATCTACTTGCTTGCTGGATGAGCTATTTCTTGGAAGAGTGTTAAGCAAACACTCATAACTTCTTCCACCATGAAAGCTGAATTTATAGCATGTTATGAGGCATCTAATCATAGGACATGGCTGCGAAATTTTGTCACTGGGCTGCGAATTATGGATGATATTGAAAGACCACTAAAGTTATTTTGTGACAATAAGTCAGCAGTGCTATATTCTAACAACAACAGGAGCTCGTCAAAGTCGAAACACATAGACATCAAGTTCCTAATTGTTAAAGAAAGAGTTCAAAGTGGTCAGGTATTTATAGAGCATATTGGGACAAACTCCATGGTTGCAGATCTGCTTACTAAAGGTCTACCACCCAAGGTCTTTCATGAGCACACTGCTCATATGGGTGTTGTAGCACTTGATAATATATTAGTTTAGTAGGAGTTTGTACTTATGGATGTTTTTGATGATATGTTTCATGGATAATTTATGGTTATTTACTGCAGTATAAAGATTTGAAGTATTTTTGCACTTTGATCTTGTTTGTCTTGATCTCACTAAGGAATAAGGTTGGACCAGTTAAAAATAGGCATGTTAAGATCACATTATATGAAATTTTCATGCTACACATCCATATTCGATCCATGTCATTAGTTATATTAATATGTGTGACCATTGATGGGTCTATTTACGATAAATTGTAATGAAGATCGCTTTGATCCTATATTGGTATGATTAATAAACTGGATTGGTTAGAGTTGATTTTGGTAAAGATAGCAATTTTTGAGCTCATAAAGATGATATATAATTTAAAAAAAAAAATGTTATATATATATATATATATATATATATATATATACATATGTAGTCCAAGTGGGAGATTGTTAGGATTTATTGGACATACATATTGTATAATTTATATAAATAATATTAATTATATATCATATGTTATTTTAAGGTTTAACCTAAATTAAAGTGGTCTAATAAAAGTTAAATGGGTCTGAATTATCTCATTGAGTATGGGAAGTTATTTTTATGTGTAAATACCCTTAAAGTCTTATTCCTTATTTATGATGGGCAAATAAGTAATAAGAGTAGAACGTGGGGTTATGGTCCCCAACTGATATGAACAGTTATTTTAATTCTTTGATATCCAATCATCAAAGAATTGATAGAGTCGTGTTATTCTCTATAGAAAATAGTTCACATCAATTTGGAAGATCAAATCCTAACTCTGAAGAATCACAATCATTGAATATGAATTCAGGTACGCTTCCGCATCTAGAATTCTTTTTCTTGATAATTGAACATGAAGATTTAAGGTTTGAATAAATAATTAATTTTCTACATTTTCTCCTCAAATTTAATTATAAATAAATAAATTTTATGAATTTGAATTGAAATAACAAAGGTCAAAAAATGATATAACTCGAAAATAGTACCTTAAACGTTAAATCAAAAATATTATTCACATAAAATGCCTTGGAGCTTGGACTCAGACTTGAACTCCTCTGAGTCCAAGCTCCTTGATCGAGGCATAAGTTTAATCCATCACTTTAAATTGATAACATCTCAAGCAACTTTCAAAAGTTGAACTTTATAAAAACCCTATAACTTAAATATAAATAGTTCGCTGGACTATTCTTTGTTGAAATTTAATAGGAATTCACCTAAAAAAGAATTCATCTAAAAACATGTGACTCATATTAGAATAAGAAGATGGACACAATATGCTAAAGATGTCTTATATTCATAATACATAAGTACATGCATGATATAAGGAGACTAACACAAAAAGAGTAACTTGTCCCTTCAATTCAAAACATTTTCTTTCTGTCGTTAAGAGACCAACACATGTCCTCCCACTCCAATCCACTTACCTAGTGAAACTACTAGAAAATGAAAGTATACTCGTTCATGCAGACAAACTTTCTCTCGTTAGAAATATTCTCTCAAAATTTATCATATTTTTTCTTGAAAACTCTAAATATATCAATCCTTTGATTTAGTTCATCTTTCTTTAAAAATCTTTAAATTATCATCATCTCTCTTCCTTAAAAAGATTTATTATTTTATAAAAAGATTTTCATAAGATATATATATGTATATATAATGAACACGCATATTATGTTTGTGTTATTGCGTGGCTGTGCTTAAAGTCTCAAGCTCGGGCATTCCTTCTCTTTGAAGAAAATCTCATTGTAGTAACTAGCAACTAAAAATGATGAACACATTATTGTAACTCTTTTTATCAAATGCCTACTAAGAACATAAAATAATAATAATAATAATAATAGATCAACGGCTAGCTATTGTAAAAGATAATTTTAATCAATGTAAATCAAATGCAAATAATTTTTGATGTAATAGTTTAAGAATTAAATTGCCATATTAAATTTCTAATAAATTTAAATCTCATGATGTACCATTATCCATAAAATATTTAAAAAAAAATTCGAGATAAAAAATATTGATAGAATCAATAAGTAAATTTAACATAATTATTTATAGTTAATAGAATCAACATTTTGAATTTAATATAATTATTTATAGTTAATAGTTAAGTCATCATTTTTATGGGTATGAATTATTTTATTTCAATTGTACAACAAAATCAATTATTTATACTTTTAACATATATTTTATATATTTCATATATTATGCAATTCGGTTTGACTTGACCAATCAAACCCACCAACTACAACTTATCAAGTCCGGCTAGAACTAGGTCTTACATGCGCTCACAGCCACGGCATTTATAAATTTCTGCGAACACTGCAAGAATGATGAGACAATCTACTAATGACGAGGTCCTTGAAGTTAAAATCTCTATTTAATTGGGGTTTTTCTAAGTTATCATGGTTGGTATCGGTTCAATTTGATCGGTTTAAAGAGTTATTATTAAATTAAACTAATATTTTCAGTTTAAAAAATTTTTAAATTCAAATCAAATCATCATTATAGTTAAATTGTCAGTTTCAATTTAGTTTAATTTGATTTAAATACTTTCGGTTTATCAATTTCAAATCAAAGATTTATTTTTATAAATCGTCATTATTTTATTATAAATTTAAGGAAAAACATTGATAAAGTATCGGTAAAAAATTTTTTAAAAATAATTTAATATTATACTACCCAAAATTTATCTATTTCATTAATTAACACACTCAAAATTTATATTTTTTTCAAGAATTAAATTATTTTTTATTTATTTATAGTTAATTTTCATGAATGATATTTTTTAAAATTCTAAATTAATATTATGTTAAAAATAAGTGATTGTATATAAAATAAATTCAAATATATTTAATTGTAATAATGATAAATATATATACATATATATATAATTTCGGTTTGATTTGATTTGAAACCGAAGAAAAAATACTTAAACTTTAAACTAAATCAAACTTTTGATTTATTCTATTTTTAAATCAAATTAAACTAAATAAATTACAAAACTATCAATTTTAATTTAATTTAATTCGATTTAATCGATCGATCGATTTGACTTTCATCCTAGTGACCACATTGTACAAAAAGGAGAAAAAAAAGTTATAGTCATCTTAAAATATTATCTTCTCTATGTGCACTCTTTTCTTTTCATTTCTTCTTTTTATTTTTTTTTTCTTTTTATTCTATTGATAATTAATTTTTCTTTGTTCTTGCATATTTATTTTTATTTTCAGTTTTTAGAAATTTGTTGGATTGTAAAAGAAGAAGAGAAAAAAGAGATAAATAATGGTAAAATGAATATATATACTAGGCAAAATAATATAGTATTAGTGTAAAATTATATATATATAATTTTAAATTGAAAGAAGGAGAAAAAAAAAATTATCAGTTTCTCTTTTGTGAAAGCAAATTGTTTATAGACAGTCACTAATCAATTGAGAATCACTCAATAGAAACTCAATTAATTTCACAGTTTAAGTTTTTTTTTTCTTGTTTGTAGAGAGATTACTGAGAGAATAATTTTTCTTTATTTTTTTTTGTTTTTCTTTTACGTACAGATAATTTTTCTTAAGTAGGAAGTTATCTTTTTATTTTAATCAATAACTGCCAATTGGCAGTTATTGATGCAGTTATCCAAGTTCCTATGGGTCGGATTTTCCATTATGAGCTATCTGAACCAGATATCCAACATCTTCCACTCGCACTTAATAGGAAATACAACAAATTCAAGGGAACACATTTTTTATGCTCTGAAATAGTTCATATTTAGAAAAATAGGTCGTGCGACCACCATACTTTGAGAGCTCAGTGTTATACATCCACTAGGAATATATAGTATCTCAATTATAAAAAAAAAAAAAAAAAATTAAAATAGATTATAGTATGCAGTACCCTAGACCATTTTATCACATTTGTCTTCTCTCATGATCTCATTTGTGATTATACTTTGCATTCACAATTATATTTCATCTCATAGACAAATTATAATTGGTCAATCAATGAATATGAATTTATGTGATACTTTAAAATAGCAAACATTAAATTAAGTCTCAAGTAGCTGATAAGAGTCGTGAGGGTACTTCATAAGATTCACTTCACCTTAGGCTCTCACATAATATTAAGTTGAGATCTTTACTTATATTACCCTTTATGGTCAATTATTGTACACGTGGTATGAATCATGTGTTACAATATTTTCTCTTTTCCTATAAAGCGTATGTCTTACTTAAAAATTTATTGTTGTACAAATGATAGTTGAAACATGCTTAGTGTCTAACTTGAGTTTACAAATCTACTTTTTAATAAATTTATCTCATGAAAACTCACATTTAGTAATAAAAATAGATATAGTGAAATTTAAATCACTTACCATTACTAATGACCTTTAGTCATTATATAGATCGCCATGCTAAATTTTATTATGAGTTCTCAATTATCAATTAGATAATAAACTTAAAATTTGTCTCATCTCTATACATGACTAAAATGACATAGGTGATTACCCGTGTGAGAGGGTCAATCTCTTATCTGTCTGACATACTTATCAAAAAAAAAATAATGATTAAGAATACATCAAAGAACATTCACATGTATGTATACTAATAAACTCCATTATCATTTAGACATTAACAAAACATTCATAAATATTGGGAAATGTAAATAATCTAAGTACATTAACATCTACATAATACTTGAGATTTTGTATGCTCAACAAATAAATATCTTGAAACAGACTTCATTAGTGGATCTGCAATCATATCTCACATAGAAATGTACTTTATATTTACTTCCTTGCGTAAAACTATATCTTTAACAAAATTATACTTGGTATCTATGTGTTTGGTTTTACAGTGGAACTTTGGGTCTTTAGTATATGCAATAGCTGCTTGACTGTCACTTTTGATTAACATTGGATCAAAGTAATCAGTGGTGATTCTCAGATAATCCAAGAACTAGCTTCTTGTACTGCTAAAGAGATGCCACGAATTCGACTTCCATCATGGATAAAGCTATATATGACTGTTTTTTACTACTTCAGGATATAACGTCATTCCTTAGAAAATGAATCTAGACATAGACTTTCTCTCATTTAAGTCTCCTCCTCAGTCAACATCAGTATAGCCTCTCAAATGCATATTATAACTTTAATAGAACAATGAGTAATCAATAGTTCCTTTTTGTAATAACTCACCCAAGTTTAAAAGGAAATTAAGAAGAAATGTTGAGAGTTTAAAAGGGATTTATGAAAAACCGAATGAACCGTTAATCAGATAGAATTTTTTTTTTCTTTTTTTTTGAGATTCTCAAGAGATCAATAACCGAAATTAATCAAGGATAATTAAATATAGATATTAAAAGGAATTATAGAATTTAGTTGAGAATTTAATTGAATGAAATAGGTAATGAAAAAATTAATTCTAGTTAGAAGCTCTAAAAAAGTTTAATTATAAGTATCGCATAGAACTCGATTTTTAATTAAATAATTATAACTCTTTTGACAAAGTGATCTTAATGAACATTAAAATAGACATTATAAAGAGTGTATTAAAAATATATGAGGGAGAAATTAAATGTAGAAAAATATTTAAAGAATTAAAGGGAAAATAAGATAGAAATTAAATTGAGAAATGGCAAAATAGTAAATATGGGTACATTTTAAACCAATAAACATAAATAACCCTAGAACCGTAACATTTCCTAAAATTGGAATGTGACAGAGTTGGTATCAGAGCAATGAAATAAAGGAAACATAATTAACTAGATATAAGTGTCTTAAGTGTATAAGTGTACCATGGAGCATTAGGATTCCTGTAACGTCAATTGTTGTTATCTGTTATGTGTTCATCTGTGTTCCTCTA
>CANXYC010040297.1:0-11783 GCA_948193065.1 Aleurites moluccanus
ATTATTTCTTAAACTACTGCTCAAATAAATAAAATAAGGTCATTTTCAAGTCTTTAAATTATTTTCTCTCTTTAAATATGATATTAAATCCATAAAATTCCGACGGGCGAAAAATGACCATTTTGCCCCCAGTTCACTAAAATCTCAAAATTTTCCGATTAAGTCCTAGCAGCCTCTGGACTATTCCTATGCCTAAAACTAATTCAAATAACATGCATAATTATCAATTTCATGCACAAATACATATTAACAACACAATTTAAAGAAATCAAAAATCTCTCCCCGAAGAACCATATAAAGGATAGGTTCAAGCTAGGCTGAGGTGTTACAGCTGAGCGATGAGAAAGCCTCGCCGTCAAGCCAGTCATAAATCATCAAATCATAATCACAACCAGAATCCCTATCCTGTGTGATCCTATGTCATCCTAACCCCATTTGAACATCCACAAGTAATATGCAACAATCATAATTATATTGGCACCAACATTCATCATCTTCTATAATAAATACTGATAATGATAATATTATATATAGTATACAAGGAATCATTTCATGTATGCATGCATGAAAATAAATAAATAGAAAGGAATGGAATGTAATATTAACTCACAAACTTGATACCAATTACACTGACTGACTCTCCTTGGAGTACCTAAAGTTTGACAGCAAGAAACACCCTTGATCACTATAAAAAAAAATATGCGTTCCACTTTTTTTAGTATGGTATCTGATCACCTATAATACCTGAGATTTTAGATTGCGTGCTACACGACATTTTATGGATTCTAAGTGTTGTCATAGACAATTTTCATTGATTGATGGCATTGAATTATTTTTATGATTGGTTTAAGCTTAGATTTTGGTTGCTTGTGCCTTAGATAAGTTTTTTTTAGATCTTTATGATCTTAGCAATTGAATTGGTGATGATTTGAATGAATATGAAAGATTAAATTCTTAAGCAGGATGTCCTACACATGGTAACAAGCATTAGCCTTATGGAATGACCATTAAATTCCTTTATATATGAAATTTGACAAATTTTACCAAATTTGTAATTTTTAAAGGTTACAGGTGTTGCACATTTTATTTAGAAATATGCCTTTCCAAATGAGGATTTAGATGCCTATTGCTTGTTTAGAGTTTGATAAGACTTTATTGCCTAAAGCTCCTTAGAGTTTGTTGGGACTTTGGAGCCTAAAGCACTTAAGAGTTTGCTAGGACTTTGGTTCTTAGAGCTCCATAGAGTTTGCTAAGACTTTGTTTCCTCACCACTAGAAAGAATTCATGCATAAATCTTCTTAGAGTTCACTAGGACTTTAGTTCCTTTCCATTATTAGGACTTCGTGCCCAGAGCTCGTTAGAGTTCACTAAGACTTTGGTGCCTTGCTGTTAGAAGGACTTCGTGCTTAAAGCTTTTCAGAGTTAGCTAGGACTTTGATGTCTCGTCATTGCAGGAATTTCATGCCTAGAGCTCCTTAGAGTTCACTAGGACTTTGGTGCCTAGAGCTTCTAAGAGTTCGCTAAGACTTTAGTGCATAAAGCTCCTTAAAGTTTGCTAGGACTTTGGATCTCTCTTCCCTTTTAAGTTTGACCCTTCTTTAGTTGAGCTTGCATTTCAACAAAGTGATTAAACTTTTACTCAAAAAAACATTGTATTTAAATTTGAAGAAATTGCTATGATTGTTTATATTTATATTCATTGATAGTACATTTTTTAGGTACTAAACATTCTAAGTATAGGGAACTTCTGCACCTTCCAAAGTTACAATCATATAAGCAGCTGACCCTATCACTCACTTAAAGAGGGTTCCTTCCTATGTTGGTGCGAGCTTATATGTTCCCTCTATTTTTCCAGTAGCTTTTAAGCATCTCATCACCAATTCCACTTCAATGAAGACTTTGTGCTTAACTTTCTTATTGAAGTAACTCGCTACTCTCTGCTTGTATGAAGCCATTCATAGGCTTAATTTTTTTTTCCCTCATTCTTCTTCTAATCAAAGTTCATTCTTCTAGCCTGATCGCAGCAATAACTGACCCTGCCACTTGGTAATCTTATATTAATTTGGACTATAGCATTAGTTCCATATGTCAAACTGAATTGGGTCTCACCAGTTGGTGCTCTTAAAGTAGTTCAATTTGCCTAGAGGTCATTGAAATTCTTCTATGTAATTTGCTCTACACCCATCTAGCCTTTTCATTAGCCCTCGTAAGATTGTTTTATTTGTGACATTAGCTTGCCTATTTATCTGTAGATGAGCCACTAAAGAGAATTTTTGTTTGTTATTAATCCACTACAAAATCTTCTTACCCTAGCATTATTAAACTATTTACCATTGTCGCTAACGAGCTTATAGGGAATGCCAAACATGTATATAATATTCTTCCACATAAACCCTATCACCTTTTCAGTTGTGATAATGGTAAGAGGTTCACCTTCTACACATTTTGATAAGTATTCCACAGCTATTAAAAGGAACTTTCTCTATCTAATGGCCATTGGAGAGGGTTTTACAATATATTCCCCATTGCACAAAAGGCCATAGATTAAATAATGGAATTTGATAAGTAGTTGGGATATGCATACCACTTGTAAACTTATGACATATGAGGCACTTCTTAACTAATTGAATTGACTCTTCTTTCATGTGTTTGGCCAAAAAATCCTTGTCTAATTGCCTTGGCTGCAAGGACCTTTGCCCTCCATATGCATTCCAAGTCATTGAGAAGCCTTTAGATTATTCAAACCATCTGCCTCACTATTCTCCCACTTGGGATATGAAATAATTAGACTTTGACATTTTGATCCCTGATTTTCTGCTGAATGGCATTGGCTTTGCTCTGTACTTAGCTATTATTGAGTCTTTAGCTTCAAAATACCCCTTCAACTAATTGACAGTTAGCTGAGAATCACTATAATCCTTCAAACTTGACAGTCTACCAGTTGCAACCTATGAATAAGTGCTTTGTATTCTTTTGAATTATTGGTGGTGGAAAACTAGATCCTTATAGCATATAACCATCTACCCTCTTCAATAACAATACTAGCTCTACTCCCTTTAATGTTGCATGCTCCATCCACATATAAATGCGACAAAGTATCAATATTGGATGAAGAAGGATGAGAATCAGACCTGACTTCCTTTTTTTTTTTTGGCTTAGTTAGGAATGAAGGGATCTTTTCTAAAGAGAAACACTTAGAGATGAAATCTATCAAGGCTTGTGATTTGATTGCTTATCGAGCTCTATATTGAAATCCTGCTAAACTTGGCAATGTAATCTCTCAATGACTCACCCTCCTCTCACATTCTCTAAAAAAATTATTCCTTCTTTCTATAGGGACGCTTAAAGCAAATCTCTTTATGAATAATCTAGTGTGCTGAGGGAAAGAATGAACTCTATCTTCTGGAAACTTGTTAAACCACATAATTATAGCTCCTTTTAGGATTCCTCAAAAGGCTCTACACAGTACTACATTGCTAGTTGTTTGGAACTAAATTGCATATTTATAGTCTATAACATGGACCCTTGGATCTATCTCTCCATCATATTTCTTCAACACAGGTGGTTTGAATTTGTTAGGTATCTAATACTTTTGGATTTCCTTGACAAAAATAGATTTAAGGGTTAAAGTCATGCTTTTGTTTGCTTTCTTCCTGGTTTTGTTTTCTTTTATCTCTTTATCCAAGATTCTTATCACCTCAACTCTTATGTCTTAGGGCTCATGCTTGTTGGACGCGTCTTCTTCTCAACCTATTCATTTAGTAGGGGAACTTCATATATGCTATTGTTATCTTTCCAAGTTCCTCCCCTCTTAGATTGTTCACTAGTTTGAGCCTTCTTTTATCTCCTATCCTCCCTTTCAACATGTCTACTCCTACTACCTCTTCTGTCACTTCTCTCTTTCTCTAAACTTCAAGACCTTTGTACACCACCCTCTCCCTTTCTTCCCCCTTACTCATTCAAAAGAATGTGTGAACTTTTAGTCTTGAAGGGTGTGCAGACTCTCTCTTTAAGCTCTTCCTTCCCCATCTCTTACTATGCTCTCTCTTACTTCCTTAGTCGAATATTCCCTCCTACTAGAATCATTAAATCTACCTAAATCCTTTGCTCAACTATCCAAATCTTCTCCTTATTATCTCTTTCTTTTTCCCCCACATGCCTAATGTACTTCTGTTAGGCTTCACTGCCAAAATCAATGTGTCTAACTACATAAGAAGGTGTAATTTTAGGTACTCTAACATTTTCTCAAGCACTGAGAAGTTGTTAGAGAGTAAAGGCTGAGAGTGTTTGGAAAAAAATGGTTGAGTTAGGTAGTGATATCTGAAAGGATTTGAGCATTGAGGGAGCTATCACCCAAAATAAGGATAGGGGTTGTGAAAGCGTTCACTATTTAGGAGCTCAAGGTTCTAGTTGGAGTTATATGTTCTTTGGGGATAGAATTTTCACGCTAAGGTGTTTAGCTAGAAGAGAGTGGGTCTATCTGGCAAATCTAAGTCATTTTTAAAGAGTTTTGGTTGGGTTTCTCTTTCAAGGAAGCTTACTTAAAGTATAAAAAAGGTGAATAAAGGAACAATAAATGTTACAGTCCTTAGACAAACAAGAGAATAATAAGAGATCTAATGTTAAATCAATCTCTTCTTATAGACGATACCAATTTGATGATCCTAGGACCCTCAATACGTGATAGGACCATTGTGCATCCGACCTGGGCTTATTTTGATCACATTCATGTGTTAGCTTGAGTTTGCAGACCTATAAGAATGAGCAAAGCATGAAGAGTGTCAAGTTGTGACTTGGCAAAACCTTTCAGTAGGTTGAATTAGGTTCTTAAGGAAAAAAATAATTTTTCCTTGAGAGAGAAAATATTTAGTGAGAGAAGGAGGTTAGAACATATAGAATGGTACTACCTTGTGTGGTAGTTGGGGGTATTAGTTTATACTCCAATTGTGAAATGTTGGATCAGGCTCTTGGGTATATGTGGTGCCTGATGGAATAAGCTATTTGCCAGGCTAACATCCTTATGCTACACTGACTATCTTCTTATTAGAGTGTGGTCTCTACGAGGCCATACATAGCCTTTGATCATGGTACTAGACTACAAACAATAATAGGTGATGTGACAGGTTCCCTTTATTATCCTTATTCGACTAGCTTAACCTTGAAGGAATGGAGAGTGGCTCAAACATTAGAGACTTCAAAACTGTTTGAAGTTTGATTAGAGAGATGGTTCACAACTTCTTTACTTCGAGTTTGGACTTGGGAGAGCTCAAGCTCGAAGGTATTCTTAGTCTTGAGTCTGGAGTCATGATCTTCGATCTTCATTCTCCCTGTGGGTCTTTATAATATGAGTCTGAGCCTATTAAACTAGTCTATCCATGGTTGGACCTAGGTATTGAAGGTCCATTTTTGTACTTTCTATATTAGCCCACATCACCATCCAAATAATAGTCCACATATCTATTTTAGAATAAAAAAATAGTATTCTTTTCAAGTTAAATTTATTATTATATTTTTAATATGCTTACAATTAATCACAATTATAAAATAATTAATACTATTAGTCACCATAATAAATATAAAATAATAAAGAAATATAAATTTTAATTTTTATGTTATAGTCTATTATTTACAGACATAAAAAATAATTGAAATATATATAATTTTATCACAAAAAATTATATATATTTTAGAACCCAAGCAAATTCAGGAGCAGGGTGAGATTGGGAAGTTAAATTCATCCCTGCCTTGGTTTCATTAATAGGACAGAGATTCCTAAAGGGTTAGGCACATAGGCGGTTCTAGGTAAGTACAAAAGACACGTGTCTTGATTTTTATAACTTTTCAGGATAAATTACTGATTAGTTTATTAAATTTGATAAAATTAAATAAAACATAGTCATTTTATTTATAAAAATAATTATTTAGTGCCTAATAAAATATTATTTAATCTTATTTTTTTCTCTTTTTCATTTATTTTCCTTAATTTTCTTTTCCATTTTTCTTTACTTTCTTTTATTTTCCTTTATTTTCTTATTCAATTTCCTTCATTTTCTTTTCTCTTCCTTTATTTTCTTATTCAATTTCCTTCATTTTCTTTTTTGGTATAGTGTAATGATTTTAGTTATTTTAAATTAAAGTATATAATGATATTTTTATTATCTTATATTTTTAAATAAATTTATTTCATTATCATAATATTTTTTGTCAAAATTTTTACGTCTATTTATGATACTCTCTCTTAAAATTTCTATATCCCCCCTCTAGTTAGACATGTGATGGGCATCAAGGATTAATTCCTTACAGGAGTTGGTCAAATTGCCATCTTTGCAAATGAGTTAGTCGGGGAGTTCATATAATGTCACTTTGAATTTTTGTTATTTTGCATATTTTTTTAGTAGCTTTCAGTTGATGACTTTGGGTTACGAGCAAGTCGGATGATGCATCAAATTAATCATAAGAAACATTGCGAGTGAATTTCCCATTTTTCAAATTCGATCAGATTGAATTTTTTATTAATTTGTTTTAAGTTTATATATATATATATATATATATATATATATATATATATATATATAGTTTGGATCAAAAGAGATATGAGTCATATTTTATGTTATATCCCTAAATTTTTATAAATTTTAAAATCTTATTTTATAAGAAATTATATTTATTTATTTATATTTTTATACTTAAAAAATGATAATAAAAATATTTTATTTAAATTGCTATTTGAAATTTTAGTTTTACTATAAATTTTTATATTAAATAATGTTTTAAGTTTTGGATTATTAATTTTTTTTTAAAATACTATGAGATTTTTGGGTGAAAATAGAGTTTTGAAAATATCTTTTCAAAAAAAAAGCTACTAAATCTATTATATTTTGAGTGTTTAAATGTAAAAATAAAACGATATTTTGATACTTAAATATATATATATTTAAGTATCAAAATATCGTTTTATTTTTATATATTTAAGTATCAAAATATCGTTTTATTTTTACATTTAAACACTCAAAATTTTTTAATATTTTTTAAATTTCAAAATATTTTTTGTATGTCCATTTTAAATAGATGCAAAAACTCCTATATAAATAATAATAAAAATTTTGCAAAACAAATACATATATCAATCAATAATAAAGTATTTTGCAAAACAAATACCCATAGATGTCTAGAACTCAGTTTGAACTCATGATCATATGAGATTTTTTTAGTATATTATTAACCATCAAACATCATCTAATTTCTTGATATTTTATTTCCTTAACCTCTTAATAAATGAATAGTTTATTTATTTTTTTATTTTTTACATATAAGTGGAAACAAAACTAATTGGCCAAGACATAGTCTGGCCAATCAGAGGTTGTCTGCATTTTTGAAGGGAGATCAAAATGAAATGCACGGAGATAGAGAAAAAGAGAGAGGTTGTAAGTGAATATTAACCCATCTCCGGGAGCGGAAAGTTGCATCGCCACCGTCAATTAATTCCTCCATAGACAGCGAGTCAGCCTCTGTAATAACTATATTGAACAATGAAGTAAGCGTGGGATGAAGCTTTCTGGAGACCGTATGCTTCCGATGACGACTTCGACTGAGCTTGAACTCGGATTCCAGTGTTCTTGGTACCGATGTAATCCTCTCATCCTATGAAGCACATACACTGACACGTGATATGCAATACGATACGACACGACACGATACTCTGACACGTTAATTCTAAAAAAATTTAGATTTCGACACGTTGGGATATGTTTGAATATTAAATAATATTTTTAATATATACATTATATATTATTATTCATATTCATTAATTTTTAAAAAATCAAATAAAACAAACTATATCATCAATTTAACAATAAATATTTTCATCAATTCAACAAAAAAAAAAAAAAATGCTAGTAAAATATAATATACACCATTACTGCACCTGCTAATAAAAATAATGTTTGTTAAATTTAGAAATAACTGACCAATCATCTATTTCTCTTCCCGAAACCAAATATTCTGATTGATTTGGTAAAAAAATGCCATAAAAGAAATCTGATGCAAGAAGAAGAAGAAGAGAAACTAGAAAAAAGAAGAAGAAGAAGAAGAAGAAGAAGAAGAAGGAACTTACCTGCATGAGAAGCGAAGGCGAAGCGATGGCAAAAAAAAAACAGCAGAGCAAAGTATCGTGCTGATTTTAGGGGATTGAATTAGGAATTTAAGGAAATTAAAGTATTTACAAAATTGTTATTTCATATTATTTACACAATTGTCATTTGACTATATCCGATATGGTCAAATTCGAGTGTCGAATTGGTCAACGTGTCGAAAATTATTAACCGTGTATCAGACGCGTGTCGAGAGTATATCGGTGTCGAACAATTGTCGGACACCGACTCTCCCTTCTATTTAAAGTGTCCGTGCTTTCTAGCTCTCATCTTTAGCTTCATTTTAGTACCTATATTGCAACTTATCCTTGACTGAAGAACAAGAATAAAAAATCAAAGAGTCAAAGATTCTTAGGCAAATTTCGGCTTTAATGGTGGCGAGTGGAAAACATATTCAGACTCCTGACAACAATATACTTGTGATGGTTTCTTCTCTGACCTCCAGAATTATCAGCAACAGTGGCGTGTGGTGGGCCGACAACAACTCTAGTAGCGGCACGTAGGACCCATCCCAGTGTATTTTATCACTCTAGTTCGATTGGATTACACGTTAATAAGTTAGAAACCTTCACTTTTTTACGTTGATACTTGGTTTTCAGCATCTTTAGTGTCGAGATATATATTTTGGTTATCTTTATGTCCTTAATTCTGTCTTTGGGACTTTTCACTTCCCGGCGTTGAACTCATAAATCATTTCAGTCGGAGACCTGCTATTTGACGTATTAAATCGATAAATGATGTAATTTTATGTAAATTGTAATAAACGAGTACAAATAATGTCATAAAAATTTCACATTACTTTTAATTGAAAATTAAAATCAGTTACCTATATGCTTTCTTTTATATATATATAAGTGACTTGAATTGATTTTGAATATAAATGAGAATAATGTTATATGAGTTTATTATTAACTATAGGGAAAAGTACAAAAAAAGTGCTATGTAATTTTGACTTTGTACATTTTGAATATGTGAAATTTTTTATAAAATGGGTTTGTGGTTAGCACCGTTAGCAATTTGGTGTCCAAAGTGCTAACGATGTTTTTAAGTGCTAACATGGACTTATGTGGTATAAATTTCATTATTATCGCATAGGCACTACATCAAACAGGCACTATCGATATTAAGGCTGTGAATCTTAAATGGATAATGATGCAAACCAAATAAAATTCATATTGTCAAAATAATTTTCATAGACCATTTAAAAGAATCAAACTACATGATACTTCTTTTTTATAGTTTCCCCTTGATTATAGTCCAATATTAATACAAATTCATTTTACAAATGATTTTGAGTTGCAAAATGTCTTTTATGCAACAAAATGGAGTTAAAGCTATCTATGTTTTTTTCTTTCAATATATAGCTATTTAAATGAATTAAACAATTTAAAATATTTTATTAGTTAAATTAATTTTATTTAAAATAGTTTTTTACATCTAAAAAAGTTTACTATATATGCATGAATTATTGGAAAGGTTTTCAATAAAATGAATTTGATAAAAGAAATGCTTATAAACATAAATGATTTATAGAAACTTTTATATTTTTAAAATTATCTTTAAGTGAATTACTTTTAATTGATGATTTGTGGTTGAATTTGTGTATAATTAGATAATTGAGACAGTTTGGTTGTTTACCAAGAGGACTAGATAAGGCAATTGAGTTGAGCATGTTGTTACGGATTGTCTTGAGCTATGAGAGCTATTTAAAAGTATTTATTTCTTTTTGTTTTTATGGGTAAACGTCCTATTTATATGAGAGATTTTACTAAAATTTTGGCCAGATCTTAAGAATTATTTGGGTATAATTTTAAAGGTTAAACTTCATATTGACTCTTGATGATTTTAATGATGGTGTACACTCTTAATTAATTATGCATAATAATTATTAATTTTACACTTGTGATTACTAACTCTTTTTGCATTAAAATAATACAAAAAATACAAATTGCTTGTCTATATTAAGTTATATGTTACAAGAATATGTAATGAAAATTAAAAGTTCATAGCGACAATTAAAGAAATCATGCTCAAATTCAATTAGAGACACAAAAGCATTTTTTAATGACCGTTACACAATGGAATGCCCATTACAAATATGAAACGACGGTTATGCTTTAATAACAACTGCTATGTGAAAATTGCTTAAATTAAATAAAAAGATAGAAAAGTAATTTTAATGCCCATTACAATGTGTAACATCCGTTACAATAGAAGAATGTCCGTTACGACATTATAACAGCCGTTACAGAACATTAGCTAAAATTTGAAAAAAGATACAGTGAGCATAAGTGTTCAATCGTTATAGTTCTTCATGCCCGTTCTGGATTCACATGGAACGACCATTATAGCATGATAACACATGTTATGGGTGGTTGGGCTGGTGCATCAGACGGAGTTGTTAAAATTTATAGTCATTGGAAGCTATTTTCAAGCTCTAATTTGCATTAAATGCATTCCAAATAGTCATAATTTATTACAGGGAATTGAAAACTATAGATAGGTGATATTTTGAAGTTGGAACAAGTTTTGAAAAGACAAGAAATCAACTATTCTATTGAGATTGCTAAATTTTCCCACTTCATTATATTTTGAACACTTTGTGCTCATCACTTGTATTTTTAGTGTTCACTTTAGCTTGATCTAGCAAGAGATACTTGTGCTAAACTTTGTAATCTTCTAAAGGCATTGTAAAGTCTTAAGATAGACTTAAAACCTCTTGAGTCTTTATGGAAAAAGACTTGATTGGATAGCTTACCCATTTTGAGGCCTCGCCCGAGCACTGAGATGCTCAAATCAAAGGGGCAAATTCCTACGGACTAAAGACAACTTCGGCCAAATTATTTCTTTGATCCTTGTTTGAAAATTGATAGAATCTCTACCTTCATTTTTAAGAAAAAAATAAAGAAAATCCAATTTGACTTCAACTTATAGTACAGGGATAAAATCACTAGACCATCAAACCGGAACTGAGTTGGGGGACTAGGTATTTGGTTTACAATAACTCAAATTTTGACTTTCCATTTAACAATTGATTTATAAAAATAGAATTTCATTAGCAGTTTATAAGAATGATATTAATAAGATGGATGACAAATATACAATGCATGAACAATAAAACTAGTAATAAAGCATTCATAAAGTAAAAGAGTTTTATTACATCAAAAAACTAATGGAAATTCTAGGTTAACCACACATTTCCCAAAGCAATGTTAAGAAAGATTAATTTAAGAAAAATGAGAGTTTTTAGGGTTTTTGGATTTGAAGATATGAAGCAGCTTGTCTACGTATCCTATTGAATGGAAATCTAAACACACGCAGTTCTCCTTTCTTGCGAAGGGTGTTTGATTCGATTTTAAGAAAAATTGATTTTGTGGTTCTTTTAATTGATTTAAACTAATTAATTTCGAGGTATGAACACGATACCTTGGTTTGAGAGGGACACCTACTTCGAAGGGGTCAGGTCTTCCCTTGTGAGGGATGACTTCTTAGAGCTCGCCCAGATTGGAGTTCCACTTGAATTTGGTAAATAACATGGGGGGGGGGGGGGGGGGGGGGGTATAATAATAAAAATAAAACACAATAAAAAAATATTAAATTTATTTTAATAAATTAAAAATAAGGGTTTGTTTT
>CANXYC010040460.1:0-18370 GCA_948193065.1 Aleurites moluccanus
TATCTTTCTATTATCATTTCATATCTTTCTCTTGTTCCTTAATGATCAAAAGAGACATCTCACATCACTGAGGAACAAGAGTACCCAAAAGGTAACAATCATACATCAAAATATACTAGTATCCTCGAATGACTAACTACAGAGCTCTAGAGTATACTCCCATTACAGATTGTGTCATAATACCATTAATAATTATACAAAATATCTCAAAAGAATTATTACAATGAAGCTTCTTGGAATAAATAAGTCAAGAAGCCTGATCCTCTCTATTAGCTCCCCCACGAGCTATGCTATTACCTGAAATCCACAGAAGAGGAGTGAGCCTTCAACTCAGTAAGATATGAACATTATAATCAAATATCTGAACATCAAATCATAGTCATGAACAAATAATTATACATATAGATATGAAAGAAATCATAAGCTTTACTTGAAGGAAACATGGTTCTCACAATAATTTTAGCTATATCAAATCATATCATAAATCAAATCATGGTTCACATTTAGAACATATAATGCCCACAAAGAATGGCATTATCAAATTTCATCTGGTAGAATTGATCTCATATCATAACATACGTATCGGTAGCCTTGCTACCTTAACGTGCACACATGCTTGGCCAGGCATGCACCTAGAGCTCAGGGCCCCCTCTAGGTGGAACACTGGTAAAAACCCTATCGGCTGGGCTCCCAAAGTGCACAATAGACCAATGAATTTACTCTCATTGGGAAGAGCATTCTATCCATGGTTCAAGGGTTTCAATTCTCATAGAAAGTATATTGGTCGCAAGACCATCATCATATAACATTATTCAAATCGGGTTCACAAGCAAGAAACATATGAACTTGATCCAAGAAGATTGATCAAGCCATTCACATTATACAAGTATATAAATATATATATATATATAATAGGATAATCAAATATAAGAATACCTTGGTCATTTTAATTTCAAAGAACAATAATCAAATGGGATGTTCATACTTACCTCTTACACAAATTTCTCTTAAATTCCTCTTTAGAAATCTACTCACTTTAATTTCCTCAATCAATTTGAATTTCTTCTCCTAAGAAATTCCTCAAATATACAAAATTAGGGTTTCTCCAAATCTATAATATTCAACATGATTTCCCATTAATTCATTATCTTAGAGTCTCTATTCTTGATTCCCAATAACAATTTCATTTATCTCTTTAAAGAAAATATATATTAAATTTTTGGAGTTACTATTCATGGCAGTCTCACCAAACTGATTTCTCCCACATTAATTATCATTAATGACTGCAAATTGCTAGTAATAAATTTTGTATACCCAGTATTAATTATCCTAACCCATAGACTTAAATAAATCCAAACAAAATTGCTTAGGAAGAAAATTTACTTTATTTCCTTCAAACTGAAATTCCTGAGATTCCTGCTCAAATCTGATGATTTATGCCTTAATATAGACTAATCTAGAAGTCTAATGCATTAATTTGATTATTAATGCCTTAGAATATAAAACAGAACTAATCTAAGAAAAAGAATGAATTTATGAAAAAAAGAAAGAAAGAATCGTGAGATAACGCTACTGGGGTTGCTAGGTTTAAATAAACTCTGCCCCATAAACACGCTGGCCAGATCACCTGTCAGCCTCGGCAAAGCTCTCTCGCCTAAGCCAGCTCGCCATTCCCACTTCGCAGTCCCAGCTCATACTTTCTAGCTCGCGTCTGCTACCTCGCCAGACTCTCCTCGCGAACTCTTCCTCGTATATGCCACCTCGGCAATGCTTCTTCGCCTCTTCGCTTCTTAGCCTCTTTGCTTCTTCGCTTATTCGCTAAAGCTCTTCGCCAACTTTCTCTTCAGGAATTGCCACTTCGGTAAACTCACCTCGCCACTTCTCCATTTCACCACTTAGCAAAATGCCTCCTCTCATTTTGCTGGCTCGCCATGACAAAATTCCTTTAAGTTAAAACCCTGCCTGGACATCTCACACTTAGCCAACTCACAAATGAGTTATAAATATCCAAATTTACTAATTATTTTTATCACTTAAAATCGACATGCAGTATCATAACATATCAAAATTTCAAATCAAAAGGACCAACACACAGACCGTGGTGACTCTCCAAAGATCACTCAGACTTCTGCCCCAAAATCCAACCGAACAACCCTGATGAAAATCACTCTCTACTGAGATATACTTATCCAAAAATTATGAAATTTTACATCCATCATCTCAACATACAAATGAACATTTTTCATGTTCACACCTTTAGCTAATTCTATCTTAGTCATTCCCAGTAATTTCAAACAAGCATTGCATTCTTGCAGCAACACTCAACCAGACCAGCCTTGCTCAAATAGACACAACTCATCACTTACATAGAATTTTGCCAAACCATTTTACAAAATTATAATCAAGACATAAACTCAAAACTTTTATGTTTTACACTTTACCAAATTATGTCTTTAAGATCATGCAATTATCATCACAAAATCCTGCAGTATCAAAAATCAGAAATTTCTGAAATTCTCAACATTCACATCTGAAATTAATAAATTCTCCAAACATACAAAAATCAATAAAACACTACAAAATGGCAGATATTACACCTTTATTGTATAAAATGCTTAAATTATTATACAATTAGGAAGTATATATGATGAATGTATACATTAGAGTTGGTTTGGTTGAATTTAGATTTTTTGTGACATAGGTCACCATGGCATGAAACACACACTAACCTATAGATTCGACTACTGTATAAATTCAATATATATTTGAACTTATTTTTAATTTATCAAAATATCTTGAATATTGAAATTGATATGTTTTGAGCAACTAGGATTGAAAAGGTACCAAAATGGGTTCCCTTTTGTGCAAAAATGACCAAAACAAGCCTTGGAAGCTAAACTCCCAAGTTAAAGGGCTGCCTAGCCCATGTGCATGGTAGGGCCACCTGATCCTAGGGCAGAGCCACATGGCTCTATTCCTTCTCATCTTATGTCTTTGTACTTTTTTTTTGTTCTTTCATGCTTTTTTTGTGAATAAATGCTACCTATGATCCATGAAAGTTTATAAAACTTAGTTTATATGATTATATGATGTCTTTAGATTGAATCAGATGCATGTTTAGGTCAAGGATATTAACCTATCACTAATTTAATGAAAATATAATTAAGTTGTTTAATTTATATCTTAAGCATGATGATTGATGTCATTAGTGTAATATAATGAGTATGACATGTTTAAATACATGTTAGAAGATATTAGTATGAATATATTAGCATGTTTAGTGTAATATCCTAGAAAGGCCTATCTTAAATGCATGTTATAGTTCTCAGTTTTTGGTTTGAAATCATCGAAATAACTAGAAATAATTTTAGAGACACAGTTAGAATGCAAATGAGATACTTTTCCGGAAATCATCGGTGTCGAAAATATTGCCGAAAAAATAACAGTCCGGTCAACAAATGAATTTCTAATTCTGACCAAGGGGTAAAGAACCATATATATGCATGTGTAATTATGGTAAAAATAAAGAGGTGAAAATATTTAGGAACACTAAAAAAAGTAAGTGATGGCAAAATCGTAAATAAATGAAACTTTGAGAGGTATAGTAGAAATTAGACCGTCTGAGTTTCAGAATGACTCTGAAACTATTTTTATAATAAAGTATAAATAAAAATAATCCTTTTAAATTCCCACTTTGAAATTCAATTCTCAATAGAATTGTCAGAATAAATTACAAAAGAAAATGTGGCAAAAGTATAATTTATGAAAAGTTTAAGGACCAAAATAGAATTTGTCATTAATGACTTAATATATAAGCATGTCTTAGCCATTTTTTGTACATCTTCTTCTTCTTCCAAGCCTTGGCCAAACCTCCCACCACCAATTCTTCCTCCATTTTCAAGCTTTTCCTTAAGGAAAAATCAAAGAAAGCTTGCAAATTAACCTTCTTCTTCCATTTCCTAACCTTATTTTGCTTGAAAAATAAAAGGAATTAAAGAAATAATTCCTTAAAGATTTCGGGTGGATCATCCATAAGAGGTAAGGAAGTAATTTGTTTAGTTTTATGGTTAATTTAGATGATGAATTAGATAGATTTTGTGTTTGATTCCATCAATTGATCCATTTGAGCATTTTTCCCCAAATCCCAAACCCTAGCCTAAGTTGTTAGAATTAGCTATTTGATTTTGTATTGGTTTATGTTAATTAAGCTTAGAATATGTTAATTGGAGACTAATGGATGAATTATTTGTGGTTGATTTGTTGTAGAAAATCAAGAACACCAAAGTTGTCAATTTTGCCTCCTTTGAAGCATTAGGCGAAAAATCAATTTTTCAACCCAATTTGAAGTATGAGGTGAGTTTAATTTGCATCAAATTACATGTTTAAAGTGTTAGAATGTTGATTGGAATTCTCCATTGGAATCCCATTTTTGGCCAAACCCTTTTGCACTATTCATCCTATTGTTTTTGCTTTGTTTTTTTTCATGTTTCCTAAGCTTATTTGATCCTTTAAATGATATTTATTGTTGTATATCTATTGCTTATTCAAATGCTTACATTGTGAGTTGTTGTTGATTTTTGGGGCAATGTTGGAGTTGCACCCAAACTATGCCAAATTGTCCATCCTTTATTGCACACCAAGTGTTTGATGAAATGCCTAGTTCATTTTGCCATAGGCCTATCACTTGTCCATCCATAGGCCTACCATTTGAATGCCATCATCACCAGCGACATTGGCATACCAATTGTGTCAACTTTTTGTTAATGTATGACCAACCTATGTTCCATACCGTTGTTAATTGTCATACCCTTTGCTATTGTATAACTACTTGTTATTGTCATTCCATTGTTATATTGTATCTTGAATTGATTGATATTGGGTTATTCATACTTGGTGATACCATTATTGTATAATGGTATATAATGACTTATTCTATACTTTATTGACTTTGATATGGTTTGACAGAGTCGCCGCTTCGACAGGGTAGTGGGTACATACTGTCGGCAATGTGCACATTGTATATGATATCCTAGCTGGAAAGGGTTAACTGTCCTAGCCATAAGACCTTATCAGTCTTATGTTTATTGATATGAGATTGATTATGTGTTTCACACATATTCTATGAGTTTCATGGCCCTATATCTATCTTACCCATGTGATACACTTCCATTGATACAAGTATTGACTTTACTGTCATTCCCTGTATTCAATTTTGTATTCTGATTTTATTGAGCATACTGTCTTTATTATTTCATCTGTTTATCTTTTATTAATGATCCAAATTACATTTGTTGGCGATGCATATTAGATTCGCTGAGTATCTTATATACTCACCCTTTTCCTTGTTTCCCATGTCCAAGTGCAGAGTAGGTGGCAGAATCCCAACTCTCGACTCTCTGTGGATTTTTGTAGTGTTCATAGCAATGTAATTATATTAAACACAATAATTTTTGTATGTTCATGATCTAGCTGCTCCATGGGTTATATATGGTTTAGTTAGTTTATGAACATGTATGTATGAGATATTATGGAGTATGAGTAATGATATGGCATATTATAATGAATGTTACAGCCAATTGCAATATAATTACAGACAGATTACAGAATGACAGTATAAATAGTAACTAAGTAAATTGATTAATAAATTGATGGTTATAGATATTTGCATGTGATACTGGGTTTTACGGGTATCGGTCACCATTGACATCTCCTGCATCCTAGGACCGTCGTGACCCGAAATCGGATCGTGACATTTAGTTACTATCACGATGGATTAATTATGATAAATAAGTTGTTTTGATATAATAACATGATATTTAGCATGCATATTATAATAGACCAACTTTGGCATGAATTGCTTTTTTTCAAATGAATAATATGTAATCATATTATGAAGTTAACTACTGATTTTAAATAAATAACATGAATATAAGGTTTAAGTATAATAAGTAGAATGAATAAAAAAAAACATAATTACATAAAAGTTTGCTTTTTGGTTGCCATATGAATAATATGTGATTATAGTTAGAATGCCATGTAAATTTAACATGTTAAGTAACTTATTTTAAGATTATTTGTGTGTACAAATTATTATTTTCGATATGTTTCATCATGTGCAAGTAAACCAAAAACTAAATTATTTTGAATGAATATCTTAAATCTTCAACATATGAATATGAATTTTAACATGTTAAATTAAAAGAGGTATGATTTATGTGAACTTATTATTTTGCAAAGTCTTTTGTGTTTGTACTTATTTATATAGACTAGTCATGTAAAGTCGCCATGGTGGAGTGAATAATATGAGGCTTATAAGGCCAAAATATTTGTTAAAATAAATAGAATCATATGCATTTATGCCCAAAAGCAAGTTTATGACTATAAATACCATATTAGTGATTGAATTATCTAAGTAATTTCTCCTTCTTTTTCTTTATTTAGCACGTAAATGCATGATTAAATGAAATATTTTATTTTTAATGGATTGTGCATTATTCTTGTTAAGTTATTTAGAAGATTCATTTCTCCTTCCATTCTGTAGGATTAGTGTGCTTTATTTACATATGTAAACTTAATTATTTTTGATACTATGTGATCTATTAGAAATGGTCATGTGAGATTTGACAATTAACTATCCACATATAATTATATCTTAGGAGGTTGGGTTTTAAGTGAGACCACTTGTGACTTCTCTAATCTTTCCTGAGAATTATATTTGGCCTAAATTTTGTACATTCAATCATGTGCCTTAATAGATTTTATTTCTTTACCTTGTGAATTGTTGGTTGATGCACATATAAATTTTTATTTAAAGTATATTTCAGTTGTCTCTTATCAAAACTTTTAACTAAAAATGGAGGCCGACTATTATGGCCAGGTGGGCTAGAGTGCCTAACACCTAGCTCAATTCATATTCAATTTCTTTACCTGAATTTCTGGATAAGGCGGACTAATACTTTCTTAAGGATAAAATCGCCTCTCATTCTCTAGAGAATAAAAATGCATCATATTTGTGGTCTCGATTATAACTAAAACAGAGTGGCGACTCCTTTTTTTGGATTGATTTATCCCTACCGTATTCCCTTAGATTTATTTCTAGCTTGATATAACCAGAACCGTCACTGCAAAAGACACCACATGGTGTTACACTTTGTGTCCAAAGAAAACTAAAAAAAAAAGTGTTAAAAGTAATAAAAAATTTAATAAAAGATTTTCAACCATCATCAAAATCATAAAGGGTTCAACATATATAATTTTTCCATAAGTGTAATACCCAGTACTTGGAATTTTAGAGTAGATATGTATTTGTTCATGTTTGTTTGACGAATGTTAACATGTGTATCTATAAGTTGATTGAGTTTGGACAAGTTAGAATGGAGAAAATATGAGAATTCTTCACCATCAGTTATTCAGGGGGATGAAGATACCTTTCACCACTTTGAAGAAAGTTCACCACCCAGGAAATACTTTTCACCACCTTGAAAATAGTTCACCTCCCTGAATATACCTTTCACCACCTTGAAGATAGTTCACCACCCTAAAAATATCTTTCACCACTTTGAAGATAGTTTTCACCACCCTAAAGATACCTTTCACCACCCTGAAGATACCTTTCACCACCCTGAAGATTTTTCACTATCGTGAGAATACTTTCTGTGTAATTTTTCATTTTCCTAAGGAATTGACTTTCACGGGTGTGAATGCTCTATTCACGAGCGTGAAGCCTCTAGTCTATATAAGCCTAAACCCGTTTCTTTTATTTTCAACTCACCCATTTCGTTCTTCTTCCTCTCTTTCTTCGTAAATACACTTCACCCACCCATAAATTCATTAAATTCTCTTCTCAAACACTTATTTCATCTCTATTAACACAAGAATTAAGAATCAAACCTTCAAGAACATCAAGATTTCAGATTTCTCAAGGATTCTCCATTTCTAGGAATTCAAAGTATTTGTTCCAAACTTCAATCTAAGTTTAAGATAAGTTAATGCATAGTTAGAAAATATGATTATGAGTTATGAATAGATATTTAAGAGCATCAATTGGCAATTATTATAGATTATAAGTAAAATATATATGGATTTAGGATTTTGGGTGAATAGTTGTTATTCATCCCAATCTTTTACATTTCTCTAATAAGTGATTAAATTGATGTAAGAAAACATATTAGGACTCTAAAAGATTATTAGAATCATAAGAATTTACCATGTATAACATTATTGGGTATAAACTCTAATTATAAGTATTTGGGGATCTAACATAGGAGAGGAGAACTCAAAGAATAGAGAAGATTATTGAATGCAAAAGTAATTGAGGAAAATATAAGGATAAATTGCTTTGAGGTAAGTATGAACTATGTTAATGTATATTGTTATTCATTAATTGTGCTTGCTACTCTTCTCTTACTTCATGTAATTTTTCTTAAATTCATTATTGATGAACCTAAACTTATAAATTCGTAATTGTAAACTATAAATTGTTGAGACCCTCCTAAATAAGCCAATTGCATTAATGACTTAGTTGTTATTTTTCTTGGACCAAGATCATTATATACCTATTTATGTGATTAAATAACTATATGTAAATATGTGATGATGGTCTTGTGACCACTATGTTTCTTGATAATATGTCTAAGCTATATAATCCATAACCCACATGTAAATAGAATGCTCTTCCTAATGATATTTAGTTCATTAGTCCAATCTGCACATCGAGAACTCAGCTGACAGGGTTTTAGTTAGTGTCCCTCCTAGTTAGGGATTAGAAACACTAGGCATGTGCCCTGCGTAAGCACATGGAGATGTTGAGGTGACAAGGTGCACCAATACGCTATGCTATGATCTATTCTTAGTTATATTTCATGATATGATTATAGTGCTATTCTTTATGGGCATTCACATGTTAAAGAAACCGTGATTGTTCATGTTATGATTCTTGTGCCACGATTCTGATAATCTCTTTCCTTATGATATTCCAAAAGTATATTGAATATATGTTCAAGTTCATACTTATCCTCTATATCTTTATGATACTTATAAAAATTAGTGTAGTTTATATCTTACTGAGTTGAAGGCTCACTCCTCTTCTGTGGATTTCAAGTGATAGTGTATCTTGAGAGGGAGCTAACATATAAGACAAAACTTCTTGATTCATTCCTCCAAAAAGACTCTATGTAATTCTTTTGGTGTATATTATTTTGTATTATGGTATTTATACGTATGAGGAGTATACTCTAGAGCTCCGTAGTTAGATATTAAGGAAAATATTATTTTGATGTCTGAATTGATATATTGTGGGTTGCCCTTGTTCCTTATTGATATGGGATATATCTTTTGATATGTAAGGAACAAGAGGAAATCATATGATGATATATGGAAATGCATGAATGATGGTTATATGATTCATAGAATTGCATATTCATAAAGATAACTGTGTATGATGTGGATATTTGTTATGTATGAGATCGAAGATATGAGTGTTCTATAGGTTTATGGTGGCCTTAAGCCTATCCTTGCCCTAGGACCGTCACATCAATGGAGTTAGAGTGTGACAAAAGTGGTATCAGTGTTATAGGTTTATAATCCTTAAGATATAAATATAGATAGAAGTGCATAAGCCCTAGTGTAAGTGTCGATTAAGATAACTACGGAGCATATGATTCATGTCTCGTCCATGTTGTGTCTTATTTTGGTATAAATCTGCATTAATTGTGCATAGTGAGTCTAATCTTGTTTGTTCTTCTTATCATTATCGAGATGCCTCCACGATATGGTAGAGGACGAGGTTGAGGCCGTCCTAAATGAGATTTTCCTTCTGAAGAATGCCTTGTGGGTGGAAATGGAGGTGATGAAGTTCCTCCTATGCCACAAGTAGATGTGGCTAATATGGCTTAACAATTAGAACAGCTGCAAAGGAACTATGCAATGATAGCTAAGTTCATTGCTTAACAAAGATAGCAACAGGTACCTCTAGTACAGGCTCCAAAGATTCTCATTCCTCCAACAGTTCCACCACCTGTTGTACCTCAAGCAGAAGAGATATTATTTGAGAAATTTCTTAAGCTTAAGCCCTCAGAGTATAGTGGTGAGGCGGATCCTACAGATTTCCTAGAAGAAATTGAAGAGAAAGTACAGATTCTACAGAATCCCGATAGAAGAGCTATAGAGTTTATTGGCTATTTGATGAAAGCTGAGGCCAAAGATTGGGTCAAGAGAAGCATTTTTGGTATGCTTCAGAAAAACAAAGATCTTTCATGGGAGAGATTCAAGGAATTGGTACTGAATGGATTTCTTCCATAAAGCGTGAGAGAAGCTAAATCCATAGAGTTTGAAAGATTAGTTCAAACACCTGGTATAAATGCTTTAGAGCACGCTAGGAAGTTCAGTCAGTTGAGCAAATTTGCTCTAACTTTGGTGCCTACAGAAGCAGCACAGATTCAAAGGTTTCATAGAGGATTAGTGGCTCCACTTTTTAAACTCATAACTACTCTTGAGTTTGACTCTTACTCTAAGCTGGTGGATAAGGCTAGAGTAATTGAGAATAAAGAGATGGAAGCTAGATTTAAAAGAGCAAAGAAGAAAAAAATTAAAACAGACAGTTCTTCTAAACAAAAGAGTGGGGTGAAAAGTATGGGAGTGACTCATCAGTCAGCTCTTTAGAGTGGGTATAGAGGACTTTCAGGGAGACCACAACAGAGTCGAACTACCCTTGGACCCATTTCTCAGATGAGTCATGGTTCAGCCAATTTTGCACCATCTAGGACTTATAATTCTTTGTGTCCTATATGTGGTAAACTTAATAAAGGCTCTTGTTTTTATGCGACAGGAGCATGCTTTAGGTGTGGACAGCAAGATCATTTACTCAAGAATTGTCCACAACCATCCTTTGGAGTTCGACCTCAGGCTTCTCAGACCACAGTTCATATGGATAAGGAGAGGAGTGTTACTCAGCAGTCAGGTGCGGGCCGAGGCATTTTAGGCAGGACTCCAGAGGTTGGTAGAGGGTTAGGTCAGCATGTGGCTCAGGCTTCAAAGTCAGTTCCCATGGGTAGAGGCAGAGGGAGAGTTTTTGCTTTGGCACAATATGAGGCTTAGACATCTAACATGGTTGTTACATGTATTCTTCCAATACAAGCTTTGAATGATAGAGTATTGTTTGATTCAGGAGCTACGCATTCCTTTGTATCATCATGTTTTGCTAAGAAATTGCATGTGTCCTGTGAGTTGCTTGAAATTGTGTTGATTGTTTCTACTCCTTTGGAGGAAGAGATTAAAGTCTATAACTCTTATCCCTCATGTGTGGTTAGCATAGGTGGCAAGAACTTGGATGTAGATTTGATTGAATTGTTTGTGTTAGAATTTGATGTGATCTTGGGCATGGATTAGTTGTCCAAGCACTATGCTATCATAGATTGTAATAGGAAAAAGATAGTTTTCAAGCCACCTTCAGGTGGGGATTTTGAATTTCAATAATTTTCAAGCCACCTTCAAGCGAGGAGTTTGAATTTCAAGGGGAGAGGAGCGAAGTACCATACAATGTGATATCTACCATTAGGGCAAAAAGGTTGCTAAGAAAAGGTTGCCAAGGGTATTTGGCTTATGTCTGAGATACTCGGAAGGAAGTGAAAGGCATGGAGCAAATTCCAATAGTTAGTGAGTTTTCAAACGTATTTTCTGAAGAATTACCAGGGTTGCCACCGGATAGAGAGATAGAGTTTAGTATCGAGTTGCTACCTGGAACGAGTCCAATTTCTATTCCTCACTATTGTATGGAACCAGTTGAGTTAAAAGAACTGAAAGTTTAGTTGCAAGATATGCTTGACAAGGGATTCATCTGAACTAGTAGTTCACCATGGGGAGCACTAGTGCTCTCTGTGAAGAAGATACATGGTTCTATGAGATTGTGTATCAACTATAGGTAGCTTAACAAGGTTACCATCAAGAACAAGTATCCTTTACCAAGGATAGATAATTTGTTTGACCAATTGCAAGGTACTAGTCATTTCTCTAAGATAGACTTGAGGTCAAGATATCATCAGTTGAGAATTTGGAATGATGATGTACTGAAGATGGCTTTTCGGACTAGATATAGACACTATAAGTTCTTAGTGTTGCCATTTGGATTGACTAATGCACCGGCCGCATTAATAGAATTGAAGAATAGGGTATTCAGGCCATTTCTGGACAAGTTTGTCATTATATTCATCGATGACATTCTTGTATATTTTAAGAACAATGAAGAGCAAGGAAAAGCATGAAGAACATCTTTGGATTGTATTGCAGACCTTGAGGAAGCATCAGTTGTTTGCCAAGTTCTCCAAGTGCGAGTTTTGGCTCTATAGTGTTTGTTTCCTTGGGCATGTGGTAAGTAAGGAAGGACTTAAAGTTGATCCGAAGAAAGTGGATGCGATCCTTAATTGGCCTAGACCCATAAATGTTTCCGAAGTTAGAAGTTTTTTGGGTTTGGCAGGGTATTATAAGAAGTTTGTACAAGATTTTTCTAAGATTGTAGCACCTTTGACCAAGCTTACTCAGAAGCAAGTGAAATTCCAATGGACAAATGTTTGCGAAAGGAGTTTCCACAAGTTGAAGACTTGTCTTACCACAACACCTGTTTTGGCTTTTCCTTCAAGAGAAGGAGAATATATAGTGTACTGTGATCATTAAGAGTAGAACTTAGATGTGTACTTATGCAGCATGATAGAGTGATAGCCTATGCTTCTAGACAGTTAAGGAAGCATGAGGTGAATTACCTTACCCATGATCTTGAGATGACTGCAGTTCTATTTGCATTGAAGATATGAAGACACTACTTGTATGGAGAAAAGTGTGAGATCTTCACAAATCATAAGAGTATGAAGTATATCTTCCATCAGAAGGATCTCAATATCTGGCAGAGGAGATGGATGGAATTACTAAAAGATTATAATTATGAAATTTTGTACCATCTAGAAAGGGCTGATGTGGTGGCGGATGCTTTAAGTAGAAAATCTCTGGGAAGTTTAGTTCATATCCAAGTTAGTAGGAGATTTCTAGTGAGCAAGGTGTAAAGTTTACATGATATGGGGATTAGATTGGATCTGTCAGATGTGGGTGTGCTTTTGGCTTATTTTCAAGTTAAACAAGTACTTATTGATTAGATAAAAGAAGCGCAAGATAAAGATCCTCAGTTGGTAAAGCTAAAGAACAATGTGGGAATAAAGAGAGCTCCAGGCTTTACCATAGTTGATGGTGTACTGAGATTGGGCAATAAATTATATGTTCCAACTGTGGATGGATTGAGAGATGTGATTCTCAAGGAAGCTCATCATTCCAGCTACAGTGTGCATCCAGGTGAAACAAAGAAGTACCACGATATCAAGAGTTCTTATTGGTGGAGTAGAATGAAAAGAGATGTCGTAGAATATGAAGCTAAATGTCTAACTTGTCAACAAGTTAAGCTCGAGCATCAGAAGCCTTCAGGACTACTTCAATAGTTGTCATTTCTATAATGGAAATAGGAGAGAGTGACTATGGATTTTATAGTTGGTCTGCTAAGGACTTCAAGAGGCCATGATTCAATATGGGTTATTGTTGACAGATTGACCAAGTCAGCTCACTTCTTTCCAGTTAAGATGACTTATACGGCTTCTCAGTATGCATAGATATATGTTGATAAGATTGTTAGGCTTTATGGAGTTCCAGTTTCGATCATCTCAGATAGAGGTACTCAGTTCACCTCAAGATTTAGGCAGAAATTACAAGAGTGCTTAGGTACACAGCTTGATTTCAGCACAGCATTTTATCTGCAGACGGATGGACAATCAGAGAGGACCATCCAAACTCTAAAAGATATGCTGAGGATGTGTATTCTGGACTTTGGAGGAAATTGGGATACTCATTTGTCGTTGATAGAATTTGCCTACAATAATAGCTACCATTCAAAGATCTAAATGTCTCCTTATGAGGCTTTGTATAGCAGGAAATGCAAATCTCCCTTATGTTGGGATGAGGTTGGAGAAAAGCATATCTAAGGGCCCGAATTGATAAGATATACGTCAGAAAAGATTCCACTGATTCGAGAAAGATTAAAGACAGTTTTCTGTCACCAAAAGAGTTATAGCAATCCAAAGAGAAAAAAACCTTCAGTTTTCCATTAGAGATCTAGTGTTCTTAAATATCTCACCAATGAAAGGAGTTCTACGGTTTGGCAAGAGAGGCAAGCTATCTCCAAGATTTATCAGACCCTTTGAGATTATGAGCAAGATTGGAGAGGTTGTATATAAGCTAGTTTTGATACCTAACATGGATAGAGTGCATCCAGTATTCCATGTATCGATGCTTCAGAAATACGTCGTTGATCCTTCTCATGTGCTACAAGTTTCGGCAGTGAATATTCAGCAAGACTTGACGTATGAAGAGATTCCAATCATTATTGTGGATCGAATGATAAAGAGACTATGAAATAAAGATATAGTAATGGTTAAGGTCCTATGGAGGAATCAAGCAATGGAAAAGTGCACTTGGGAAAGCGAACAGAGCATGCAGGACAAGTACCCTTATTTATTCCAAGAGCAAGGTAAGTGTTAAAATTCGAGGACAAATTTTTCTTAAGTTGGGGAGAATGTAATACCCAATACTTAGAATGTTAGAGTAGATATGTGTATATTCATGTTTGTTTGATGAGTGTTAACTTGTGTATGTATAAGTTGATTGACTTTTGAAAAAGCTAGAATGGAGAAAATATGAGAATTTTTCACCATCAGTTATTCAGGGGGTGAAGATACCTTTCACCACCTTGAAGATAGTTTACCACCCTGAAGATACCTTTCACCACCTTAAAGATAGATCACCACCCTGAATATACCTTTCACCACCTTGAAGAAAGTTCACTACCCTAAATATACCTTTCACCACCTTGAAGATAGTTCACCACCCTGAAGATAGTTCACCACCCTGAAGATACCTTTCACCACCTTGAAGATAGTTTTCACGGGAGTGAAAGATCTTTCACCACCGTGAGAATACTTTTTGTGTAATTTTTTATTTTCCTAAGGAATTGACTTTCATAGGCGTGAATGTTCTATTCACGAGTGTGAAGCCTCTAGTCTATATAAGCCTGAACTCATTTCTTTCATTTTCAGCTCACCCATTTCGTTCTTCTTCCTCTCTTTCTTCGTAAATACACTTCACCCACCCATAAATTCATTAAATTCTCTTCTCAAATACTTATTTCATCTCCATTAACACAAGAATCAAGAATCAAACCTTCAAGAACATTAAGATTTCAGATTTCTCAAGGATTCTCCATTTCTAGGAATTCAAGGTATTTATTCCAAACTTCAATCTAAGTTTAAGATAAGTTAATGCATTGTTAGAAAATATGATTATGAGTTATGAATAGATGTTTAAGAGTATCAATTGGCAATTATTATGGATTATAAGCAAAATATATATGGATTTAGGGTTTTGGGTGAATAGTTGCTATTCATTCCAATCTTCCACATTTGTCTAATAAGTGATTAAATTGATGTTAGAAAACATATTATGACTCTAAAAGATTATTAGAATCATAAGAATTTAGCATGTAAAACATTATTGGGTATAAACCCTAATTATGAGTATTTGGTGATTTGACATAGGAGAGGAGAACTCAAGGAATATAGAAGATTATTGAATGTACAAGTAATTGAGGGAAATACAAGGATAAATTGCTTTGAGGTAAGTATGAACTATGTTAATGTATGTTGTTATCCATTAATTGTGTTTGCTACTCTTCTCTTACTTCATGTAATTTTTCTTAAATTCATTGTTGATGAACCTAAACCTATAAATTCGTAATTGTAAACTATAAATTGTTGAGATCCTCCTAAATAAGCCAATTGTATAAATGACTTGGTTGTTGATTTTCTTGGACATAGATCATTATATACCTGTTTGTGTGATTAAATAACTATATGTAAATATGTGATGATAGTCTTGTGACCACTATGTTTCTTGATAATATGTCTAAGCTATATAATCTATGACCCACATATAAATAGAACGCTCTTCCCAATGAGAGTTAGTTCATTAGTCAAATCTACACATCGGGAACCCAGCTGACAAGGTTTTTGTCAGTGTCCCTCCTAGTTGGGGACCAGAAACACTAGGCATGTGCCCTGCACAAGCACATGGAGATGTTGAGGTGACAAGGTGCACCAATACGCTGTGCTATGATCTATCCTGAGTTCTGTTTCATGATATGATTTATAGTGCCATTCTTTATGGGCATTTATATGTTAAAGAAACCATGATTGTTCATGTTATGATTCTTGTGCCATGATTCTGATAATCTCTTTCCTTATAATATTCCAAAAGTATATTGAATATATGTTCAAGTTTATACTTATCCTTTATATTTTTATGATACTTGTAAGCATTGGTATAGTTTATATCTTTCTGAGTTGAAAGCTCACTCCTCTTCTGTGGATTTCAGATGATAGTGTAGCTCGAGAGGGAGCTAACATAGAAGACAGAGTTTCTTAATTCATTTCTTCAAAAAGACTCTATGTAGTTCATTGGTTAAATCTGCACTTCGGGAACCCAGTTGACAGGGTTTTAGTCAGTGTCCCTCCTAGTTGGGGATCAGAAACACTATGTATGTACCCTGCACAAGCACATGGAGACGTTGAGGTGACAAGATGCATCGATACGCTATGCTATAATCTATTCTGAGTTCTATTTTATGATATGATTTATAGTTGTCACAGCCTAACTTTAGACTATGAAGGTCCTAGGGTACGGGTAATGCCTAAGCCACCAGTACCTCGAAGAACCCATGCTTTTACTTTTACATTCATAACTTAACCTGTGATACATTTTAGGTGATAATTTTTTTTTAAAACATCATATTATCAATCATTTATGCAGAAAAATTAACAGAGTTTTCTTTGTAACTCTGACTTAAGCTATCCGCAAAATATATAAATATGCACTCCCAATATAACATACATCCCCTTATATCCTCCATTTATCAATTTCAACTCAAAATGCACTTCAATATTTTCATCCATATCATATAACACATATACATTTTATGTCAAATTCATATATCATAGATATGTACAATATATACATATCCATGTCATATCATTTGATCATTTAACATTTTACTTAAGTCAATTCAAACCTCTATACATAATATACCATGGAACTCTATACATAAGAGTGACTTTTAATACGTACATCTGATCTAAGGCTGGAGATGGTAAAGCCAATGGATGACTTCTTTACTAAGGTCCTGAAAACATTGAACCATTGAAATGGTAAGTATAACTTTACGCTCATTGAGTCATAATATATATATGACTATGTAATAATATTCATGACATTCATATTTATCCATTAATGATCTATAGATAGAAATGCTAATTGTAGCATGATGAAATACAAAGCATGGATCATAATGCATATAATATAACAGGATATCTATAATATAACATGTATCATACTGTAGCTTCCTTTCATCACAACTCCCCCAATCAACCATAGCATAGGGAATATTCTTACCCTCCCTAGCAAGGGCCATAACATAAATTTGTGATCACAGCCGATGGTTTATTATTACACCATCGTAGTAGTCCTGTTATAACATATTATATGCAAATGTCACATATGGCATAAATATATCAAAATGAGTCTCAAATAGGACTTATAAGATGATTTATATCAATAATATACCCAAAGAAAGAGTTTGGCACATTTTCATATTTTTGCCCGCCGGAGCCCAGTTTGCGCTGCCGCAACTGGCTCCTAAATTACGAGTTCGTTTTTATTTTTCAGGCACTTTTTGGTTTGCCTTGAATTCAATATATACATAGCAATTTCTTTATACAAACATCAAGTACATATATATATAAGATGATTGGGCTTGGTTTCATGTCAAAAAGCCTTTTAAATAATATTTTATAGCCAATCAAAGTTTGTGCCAAATTTAGGTATTTCGGTGGCACCAATTTAGGTCAATATGGCAAATTTGCCCAAATGTGGATCATTAATGGTTTTCAACCAAGTTTATCATTTCATATGCATAAATGCATGACTTATGAATGTATTATGCATTAAACATATATATAGACTCACCTTATTCACAAACTCCCAAAATTACTCAAACAAGCCTAACCAGCCCGAGACTCCCCGTCTGCAGCCCTAATTTGGAAACTTTCCCCTATAACAATCAAATTTGCCTTATAAGACACATATCCATCATAAACTATATCAAAGCACATATTATGCCATATTAAGGCATAATCAAGCACATTAGCATATAAATACATACATTTTACACATTTTACACATTAAGCACATCAAATGCCCTATAGTACTCCTTTAACATTTTTCATAACTTTTA
>CANXYC010040469.1:0-12641 GCA_948193065.1 Aleurites moluccanus
AATGCATTTACTGCACTTTTATGCTTATGAACTCACTGAGTATTTTTATACTCATTCCTTTAGTGTTTGTTGTTTTTCAGGTCTTCGGTGAGGCCCGTAGTCCATTGGCAATATTTTCTTCTGCCGTGGAGATCTTTGCATATATAACTCCAAACTTAAAATAATGTAATAGACAATAAGTAGAACCGTTCCATGGTACTGTAGTTAGATTTTGGCATGTAGAAAATGTTAAGTTTGCATGTATATATTTTTATATATTGAGTATAATAAATGTTTGTGTAATCATATATGATTGTGGTGTACGTTATATATATATAGTGATGGTAATATTGAGATTGTTTGGAGATCCAGAGGGATCTTAGTGGTTGAGATGAGATGGAATCTTATAGAAGTGCTATTTGTGTGTTTTGTTTTCTTAGGCATAGTCCAAATTTTAGAAGAGGTGTTGTCGAATTTTCTTCAGCATTTTATATTTATTTTGAATGATATTTTTTTGATGCATGCCATATAGATAGTTATTGGGTTCTACGCGGTACTGGTCGCTTATGCATCACCCGTACCCTAGGACCGTCACAACTTCCTAGATAGGCCGTGACAATCATTATGAAGAGAAATCATGCAATTTTCATTCTCATGCATCTCATTTATATCAATAATGTACACATTGCCAATTCTATGACCAACGAACAACATTTTCTTATCCTTTAAGCGTTTAACATAACATTTCTTAGAGGAAAAGATGATTTTATTTCCAATGTCACATAATTGACTAACACTAACAAGATTATACTTGAGTCCATCAACAAGAAGTACTTGATCAAGACAGGGTTTATTTGACTTATCAACTTGGCCAAAGCCAATGATTTTACCTTTGCTATTATCACCAAAAGTTACCTTGCCTCCCGGTTTATCTTCAATATTGGAGAGCAAGCTAGCTTTCCCGGTCATGTGTCTTGAGCATCTACTATCTAAGTACCAAAAGTCTTTGATCTTGGTAGATTTCAAGCACACTTACATTTAAGAGTGTAACCATTCTTAGGTACCCAAATGTTTTTGGGTCCTTTAGGGTTAGTATCATCTATGTATCCTAAATGCACTTTTCTAATATGACATTTGAAATTTGTATGACCAGTTTTTCCATAATAATGGCATTTTATTTTAGTTGAATGATTTGATCTTGAATGATATTGTATCTTATGAGCATGCATGACATTTTTATGTATTTTATATGTTGGACTACATGGTTTATGTGTTGGATTAGATGCTTTAACAAATGTGGTTTTGGAGGTAGAAAGCATATTACTTCCATTGTAACCAAGTCCATACTTAATGGTTGGACATCTTTGAGACTTAAGAATATGATCAAGTTTTTCTTTTCCTTTTGAGAATTTTGACAAACAATCATCAAGTGAAAGCAATTTATTTTTCCAAATTTTGTTTTCTTTTGAAATAGAATCAGTCTCTTGAGTTTTTAAAATAATTGTTTTCTCTAAATCACATTTACAAGCATTTAACTTAACTATTTCATCTTTATAATTTTCACAAGAATGAACTACTTTGTTTGACAATTCTTTCAAATTATCATATTTGTTTTGCAACTTATGATACTTTAAAAGTAAAGTTTCTATTATTTTCACATCATCATCATCATCATCATAAAGGTAAAGTCTGAATTACTTACCTCGCTAGAAGAAGTATCCTCATCAATAGCCATGAAGCACAGATTTACAACCTTTTCCTTAGTTTCTTCATTATCATCCGAATCACCCGTGTCATCCCAAGTTGCTGCTAGGGCTTTCTTCTTAAAATTTATTTTATTCTTCAGCTTTAAGATATTCGGACTTGATATGTCCGACTTTATCACATTCATAACATTTGACTTGATTGCTTCTTGGCCTTTCTTGCCGATCATATTTCTCATAGGGCTTCTTGTTATTCTTCTTTCTAAGAATAAGATTTCTTATTTTTTTTTTGTAAGAAGAGTCATTTCTTCTTTTTCATCATCCTCTAAGTCACTTTCTTTTGACGTAGATTCTTTGGAAGTAATAAGAGCAAGCCCTTTGTTTTTATCTTCGGCTTTTTCATTAATTTTCTCTTGAGATAAAGTGATCTCATGAGTTAGAAGCGATTTCATGAGTTAGAAGCTTACCCAATAGATTATCAGTTGGAAGAGAGCTCAAGTCGTTTGCTTCTTCGATTGAAGCTACTCTTGCTTCTCCGATTGAAGCTACTCTTGCTTCTCAATCCTTCTTAGGAAGAACCCTTAATATTTTACAGTTTATATGCTCTATAAAGTAAGACTTTCCCAACTTTCTCATTCCATTAATAATAAACATAAGACGGTTATACATTTTTGAAATTTTTTCATTAGGTAGCATTTTAAATAGTTCATACTCATGAGTGAAAAGTTGAATCTTTTTACCTTAGACTTGACTTGTCCCTTCATGAGTGGTTTGAAGAGAATCCCAAATTTGTTTTGCCGATATGCAATAAGATATCTTGCCATACTCCTCTCTACTAAGAGCACAATAGAGAGTATTCATTGTTTTGCGATTTCTTCCATTTGCTTTCTTTTTAGTAGTGGTCCATCACTTTTTGGCTTTTTGGATTGGATACCATCTATAGTTATAGTGGGAACTCCATGCCCTTCTTCTACTACATCCCATAAGTCGATTCCATCGTTATCCATAAAGATTTCCATTCTATTTTTCCAATAGGGATAGTCGGTGCCATCGAAGAATGGTGGTCTCATTGTTGACCCTCCTTCAAGAATGTTTGATGCTTGTGTTGCCATTGATCTTTGCTCCAAAATGATTAAATCTTTTTAGAAAAAGTGGAGACAAGCTCCAATACCAATTGTTAGTCCTTTTGGCAACCAGGAGGGAGGGGGGGGGGGGGGGGGGATGAATTGGTTGTCTTATAAAATAATGACCAATTAAAAATTTGATGAAGGAAGAGAAGAAGAAAATCAACACAAAGATTTATAGTGGTTCGGCCAAAACGAGCCTACGTTCACACCTCAAGATCACATTTTAGTATTTCACTATCTTTGATCCTTTTACAGGTTCAAAATCAAACCTAAGTGTTTTGGTTCACACTTTAATCTTTTACAATGTGTTTTTCTCAAACTAAACTCACACACAACCCAAAAGATTAACAAGAAATGAGAAGAAAGAATTCTCTTTTCTACCACACTCTCTTAAAACAATGATCTTCAACAACCTTGAAGATTTACAATAAATGCAAGTATATAATGATTTTTGCGCAATAAATATGAATGATCTTTCAATAAATGACTTATAAACTTATTTTTGGTTATTCTCCAATCATTTAATACAAATCAATTCATATTTATAGTCTTGGTTGAAGAAAGAGTCGTTTTGATTCATTTTTCCGCAATAAATGCACCTGAAATTTTGCTCCAATGGCTAGTTTACAGGTGAGTCGCACCCGCGACTAGCTTCTATTCTTTATGGCTCGAAGAAGAATAATTTTGAATTTTACCAAGTAGCACCCGTTACTGAAACTGTCGTGCCCGCGACCAATTGCGAGATTCAGCATTCAAACTTGGTTGAACTACTTCACACCCGCGACTGAGCTGAGACAATCCTGTAATTTTATTTGGTCGCACCCGTAACGATATAATGTCGCGCCTGCGACTAAATGACACTATTTATCTTGAAGCTACTAGATGTTTTGAGATATTCTGATTTTAATTTCACGCCCGCGAATACTTTTGTCATACCCGCGACTTCACTTAGTCGCATCCGTAACTTCCTTGTGTCGCGCTCGCTACTGGAGGGACACTGTTCACCTGGAAGCTACTGGATGTTTTTGGAATTCTCAAAACAATTTTGCGCCCATGATTGGAAAGTGTTGCGCTCGCGACCTAAAGCTTTTTAAGACTGTGACTGATTTTGTCGTACCTGTGACCAAGCTTGTGTCTAGTGTCGTGCCTGTGACTAAACAGCATCCTGCAATACTTCAGATAAATTCTTGAAAATTCTTGCACATAATCAAACAAACTTATTAGTCCATTAATTTGGTGTTTGTAACTATCAAAATAAGTATGATAAAGACCCTAAGATCTAACAGGTAGAATAGAAGAATGAGAAGACTTGATTAAATTATAGATCTTTGAAAGTAAAACTTCTATCATAATGTGGAATAGACTTGGCAGGAGGTTCCTGAGTGGTATGAATGAACTTAGGAAAATAGGCCATTAGTCAGATCTAAACCATCAAAAGTGAACCAGAGACCAAACAAAAATGATTATTTGCCATTATGAAGAAAGATATGAATAACTCTATAAATGTAGGCTAAAATATATCAGTCGAGTGCTAATTATCGGCCAAAAGCAATAACTATTCACAAATATTATTTTGACACTTTTACTGAAGCCATATTAAAAATAAACTTACATAGCCAATATAAAAGAAATATGCTCCTCAAAGCCAATTTCAATATCTAAAAATTGTTAAGTTCTATAAAGTTGCTATAATTGCAGTCATTCTTATCAAATGAGATATCAAGTTCACCATTTAATGGAATGTTAAAAAGAATGGAATGTGATGGACATGGAAATCAACCTAAAGGTAAATACATTGTTGTTGACCAACCATAAAAGCAACGCAAGGAATAAATTTTACTTTTGAAAAGGAATTCAGGTAAGAGTGAATTCCATGAGATCCTTTATTCCTAAGATCTCTAGCTACTAGAATATAATGGTTCAAGGCATTCATGCCATGATAGAAAATTAGCTGGAATAGTCGGCCATGGATGAAGGTTTTTTGTTTGGACCCAAGAATAGATTAAGTTCTTACACTTAAATCTAGGGAGCAAACTTTTACCATATAAAAATCTTTCAAACTCAGTATCTCGAAATTCAATAATCAATCCCATAATATATTTATAATCAGAGGGAATCAATACCTTTAAAGAGATGGACTAGATATATTCAACCTTAAAATTTAAGATACGTAACTATCTAACTATTATTAGATTAAATATATGTTTCCACATTCTAATTATTCTTATTATACTATAATGTCTATTAGCTTTAATGCTATGCTTAGCACAATTAATTATACAATATTAATTTTTATAATTTTAAATTATATAATACTGTTAACATCAACTCAAAACCTCAACATAACCAAAAATCACTGTGGGCCAGACCCAGCATAATCATACCCCAAAGTGGACTGGGCCATAACTGCACAGTTTTTTACGTATGCAAAATGCACCGGATTAGTTAAATACATGCTTGATTTACTCTTTTGCTCTTGGTGCAGTTGGAACAAATATTTTAACTTTTTGCCCTTTTTTACAGTTTCTTTCTCTTTTCGTATAAATAATACTCAGATAACAACTAAAAGGCTCTTTACACATTTCAAGAAAACTGACAACCTCTTGCTCAAGAGTAATTTATACTTGTTTACCTTATTCTAAGTTGATGGTTACTGATTTGATTATATTCTCACCCCTTTCATTGACGGCTCCAGCCTACACATTAGAACCATGTAGTCCAGCTGATAGTAGTTCCCAAATGCATGTAGTGATTCCAGGTAACATTAATTGTACTCAGACTTCAGTTTAAGAAGTTGGTGGTGATTTGTACCTAAATATTGATTAAATTGAGTCTAATTTTTGGTTTCTGTTCTTAATTCATTTTCCAATGCATTATTAGATTATAAAAAAGGATCCTAATTAAACAATCTAAACGTTTTTTACTTTTAATTAATTCCAAATTAATTAGTTTTCAGTGCAAAAAAATGTATACTTTTTTATAATTTATATATACGTTTAGAAAAATACTAAAAAAAATTTTAAAAATATAAATAATTAGACTAAAAATTGACATTTTGTTGTTAATAAAATTTGTGACTGTTTAAACTTGATCACATTTCAGAATATATAATCTACTGTATATTAAAATTTTCACTTAATATAAGAAAAGGAGGACAGGGCCAGGGGCGGAACCATCTGCAACAATGCAGGGGCCACCGCCCCCAAGCCATATATATATATATATATATTCAAATGAGCCCCCTAAAAAATATAAGTAGCCCCCTACAATAAATTGTTATTTCTCTTTTATTTTCTTACTTTGTTTTGCCAAAAGCCCATATACGAGTTGTTGTTTTAGGTAAAATAAACAGCTTCACAGGTGCAAATTCGCACCATACACTGCAATTTTTGTTTCACTTCTTTCTATTTACTTTTTTTTGTTTGATTATTTTCCTGCAAGAATCTATTAAACTGTTTACTGTCATAAAATTAATGGTACTGTTTTTTTTTTTTTTAAATTAATTGATCTGACATTATATATATTTATACAAACATGAAATATATATATATATACATATGAAATTATAATTCGATATATCGATTCAATTATTTTTAATTTGATCCCCTGAAAATATAATTATAGTTTCATCGCTAGCAGGGCATTAACAATGTCTATGTTTGCCTTGGCACTTTTACAAAAGAAAGTTTGATCCAACGCTAAAAGGACGTGACTTGAAAAAGAGACGGTGATACTCGCTTGAAAACTGTCTTGTCCGAAAAGCTCACTTACACGTTGAATTAACTGCTTTCCTATGCTTTCTCGCGCTCACTGGAAGGGAAAAGCGACGTCCCAAAGAAACTGGCCCGCCATCCACCTATTACCTGCCTCCATGGACACCAACGAAAGAAAGTCCTACTGCCGTGTACTTTTTACAAGTATATGTGTTTTAACTCTTTCAAAATCTTATAAAATCATAGAAAAAATTATTATGATATTAAAGAAAAATAAATGAATAAAAAATATAAAATATTTTATAAACTAACTTGTTGTAAATAATGTATTAATGAAAAAAAATATAATGCTGTCAAGGAAAAAAATAATTAGATTAAAAAATATAAACTATTTAAAAATTCAATAAAATAAAACTAAATTTAATCGTGAAAAATATTTTCTATTTTCATTTTTAATTTTTTTTCTTCATTTCTTAAGTTTCAAATTTTATTTTTTTAAGTGGAAAAATAGGGTTTACCTAATTTTCCAATTCTCATCCTAGTTTTGACGCTTTCTTTCTCATCATTTTTTAGGTTTTTTCATATTGAACTTCTTTTCATTGAAAAAAATAATATTTTAATAAAAATATTAATAAGTTATATATAATATATAAATATTTTTGCAATCTAATAACTTAACTATATATATTTCACATCTAAAAAGTATTATGAAAATTATTATTAAATTACAAATTATGATATTTCAAAACTTAAATAAATTGAATATCACAATTTACTTTAAGATTATATAATATGACTTCACAAAATTGATACAATATATACAGTAATAAGCAAATTATTTAATTAAAAAAATAAATATATGAAAAAAACTTTAAAAGATATCTCATTAATAATAATAATAATGGCTAATTTAAGTGTGGACCAACCAATAAATTAAATTTGATATAAAAAAAGATTATCAATGTTGGGATTTGAATAAAGCACTAAGACGATGAATAATTGAAAAAGAGCGTGTTTTTCAATTTGCACAGTATAAGGAAAAAGTTAGAAAACAAGTGATAGTAGTTTTTCATATATTAGTATAATTTAAGAAAACTTTAAAATTAGAGGTTTATTTACTTATTTGAAATTTTTTTATATAAATAAAGATCAAATTCTGTTTCTAATTTTCCTAGAATAAATTTTTGGTAAATAAGTTTTATTTCCCGCAACTAAATAGATCTAAAGTTCTATAATCTTTTCATCATAAAGTTGAAAGTTCTTTTGAAAGAAATAAAAATTATTCTCATTCATTTGTTAAGATTTCATTTTATAAATATATAAGAAAATCATAAATAAATATTATAATAAATAGGTAATTTAAAATCTGTTGATTTTGTGGAAAATAACTTGTTATTAGAAAATATTTTTTAAAGAATAATTTCTTTAAAAATATTTTTTTAAAAACTATTTTTTTGTTGTCTAGTTACAATATTATAAATTAATTAAAAATATTAAAATTTTCAATTATAAAATTATAAACATCTTTAAATTTATAAAAATTTTATTTTTTAATTTTATTATTAAATATAAAAAAAATACATAAAAATTATAAATCATAGTAGTCGCCAATAGTTGCTTCGATGATCATCTATGGTGATTATCGGTGATTGGCAAATAATAAATTTGTGTTTATATATTTTTTTTATTAAAATAAATTTATCAAAATTTGAAAAATAATTTCTTTTCTTTTAAAAATGGTTTAGTATTCTATTAATTAATAAAATATTTTTCGTTAATTAATTTTTTAGATTATTCTAAATGGCATAAAATTTAGTAAATATTTTTTTTTAAAAAATATTTTTCACAAAATAAATAAAGCCTTTAGGTTACATAATTGCAACAAATCATAATTATGTTTTTAATACATTCAATTATCATAATCACGATTCAAATTATTTTTATAGTTTAGATATAAACATCACATTGTGCTTATATGATGAGTTTGAAATGCTCCTAAAATGATTGAATGTCTCTTAAATGTGATTTAGGGAATGTTTGAGTTGATAAGTTTTTTAATGGACCCGTAAAATAACAAACTAGTATTTGAGGGTTAAGTCTTAATTTAGTAAGAACCCTCCGATACTTAAATCAGAGAGAGTTCCTGAAAGATTTTAATGGAGCTTTAAATGAGCTTAGAAATGGGCATAGTAATTGCCTGGGAACAAAAGTCTTGTAATAAATGAGTTTACCTCTTATTTATAGGCGCTAAGATCATTGTGGTGATGTAATGAGTGTGTCACGTATCCACAGCTCATTGGACTACTATAAAGGAGAGTTGTTGTGTCAATGGACTCAAGGCTACCTTATCAGCTTGCGTGATAAGTTATTAGATTTGTCTATACTACATTGCTCAATGTGGGATTGTCTACGTGGCAAATGATAGCTTACTTATCAGATTTAGGTTGTTGCGCAACTCCGAGGCATGATGACATGTCAGGAGCATTTAATGAGGAGAGAGGTGAAGTATGGCCAACCTACGATCCTTTGGTTCGCCCTTAGTTCCCTACCAAACTCCTATGGGGTGAACTCTCTTAGTAAGAAAGGGTGAAGATGCCCTCTTTGCCTCTTATCAAGGCTCTGTGTGTAGCCTTCGGTAAACATGATCATGTCTTCGGCGGAGCTTCCTTTGAGCGAATACTCCAAGTGAGCCCTAAATCCTCTGAGTGAGGCTTACTTAATGAGCCGGATCTATCACTTTAGTCCTGGCCCTTGGGCCTAACTTTTATTCCTCATCTGTAGTCACCCTACTTCACTATAACTGAGAGCTTCAAAAGTTAGAGTGGAGTAATATTTTACTTCTGTGAACATACACCTTTTCTGGAGAAGGCATTATTCGCTCCTTGCATCCTTCTATCTAAACTAAAGTCTTTAGCAAACTTATTACCCGTGTTGCTTTGTCATAATTTTAGCAACGGAGGGTGTAGGCGAGTTCTTAACTCATTAATACTTATATGATAAGCTTTGCGTCGAGCCCCCTGAGCTTGATTATGAAGGGTCACATCTATTTAAAAGGACATTAAGGATGTGAAAATTGTCCTTCCGTTTCCACTTCTCAAGGGATATTAACTATGACAGCTGCCAGGTAATAATTACATCAATTATATTTTCAATCAACATGCCTCCTTGGAAAGAGTAGCAATCGCGTCTTTTAAGTTTTTCAAATTGTTTGTTGCACTTTTTAGGGTTCTAAAATTTAATTCTTTGGCCAATAAATACCCCTTTTAACCAATTTTCTTCTCTTCTTTATGCTTCCAAAATTATTTTTGTTGTTATTGTCATTTTACCTTTTGAATTTCCAAAGCTTTTATCTATCTCTTTGCTTTTTCCTACCCCGTACTTTCCTTTGTAATCTTTCTTTGCCATGACTCCTAAAACTAGTTCTTCCATTTTTTCCCAAATCAAAGAGGGTTTAATAGAGAAGTGGAGCAAGATCCAGTTCACCTTCACTCAAGATGATTATGTAAAATTCACTAAGAATCTGGACAATAATTCCAATTTTACACTGAGAATTCCAGAACCAAATGAGAGGGTACTTTGTCCTCAAAATGCCAAGGGGATTAGGAGTATCCATAAAAGCAAGAACTCCTACATCATCTTCCTCTATAGTTCGAGCAGGGACTGAGGATTCTACCCACTCCCTTCATGACACTGTGTTTCAACCATTTCAGGGTCAATCCTATGGTGTTGCATACAAACTCTATTGGAGACTTCCATTGGTTTGAGATGTTATGCTTCGTGTTGGACATTACTCCTACCCCCACCCTCTTTCAAATTTTCTTCAGAATTAGCATGATAGACTACACATGGTTTACCACTATGAAATAAGGGTGCCATATATTTATTGACAAGGAGACTAAAATCCCTAACTGGTGCAGCAAATTCACAGTCATCAGTATTTTCAATAAGGACTTTAATTTGGGTTTTGCCAGCGCCTTCATCTTGTATGGCCTGGATACCCCTGTTCTTATTGAAGTTCCTTCCTTGAGTGAGGAAGAAAAAGTTATTGCTTCCACCTTGATGGTCAATGCTCATTCTTATAGCTTCAAGAATTTTGGTCTCAAATCTACCCTTCAGAAGATCATTGGTAAGTAGCGAATCTCTTGATTCGCCTTGTTTATGCTTGCCTTCAAAGGTTTTTAGCGAACTAACCTTATAACCTTCGTCTTATGCAGTTCACCCAGAGGGCAAAGAGCCCTATGACAAGTTTAAGGAATTGGAGGAGGTCAAATCTTTGCCAATTGATTTGGAGTGCAAACTTCCCACAATTGACCATAAGACTGGGATAGTTCACCCGTAAATTGAAGAGGAACACCTCCTTGCTTCTGTGGTTGATGAGAGGGACCCCAATTGATGAAGGAAAAGCTCGCCAAACAAACAAAGCGAACAAAAAAGATAGTCCCTAGTCCTCAGAATACTTTGAGGATTCCTTCTAAAGCAGAGTTGATCTCTGTTGGTAAGGTCCTTTCTGCTCCTTCTTCCTCTAAACCTGACAAAGGCAAGGGACTTGCCAAACCTAAAGCTGAGGAGGAGGAAGGTGACTTTGAAGTACCTCTGGTGAAGAGGAGGGGTGGTTTATCTCTTGTTGCGAACCCTTGTCTTCCTGCCAATCCTTTAGATCCCAATCCATTCGCCTTTCCAGGAGAGGAGCAATTAGTGGAAGAAATTATTCTGGTTCCAACTATGGAATCTGTACTACCTACTTTAGTCGAGGTCACTGCTGAGGGTAAAATCATCGTTCAGATATTTCCTTTCAAATTCTCCTTCAAGTCTATTACGCTTATTTGTACCATTTTCAGGGAATGCTGAGCCTGCTCTTGTTTCCAATAAGATCACATCTAAGAGCATGTTAAAGTGAGGCCAGAAGAGCCCAGCAACTACTATTGAGGCACCTGTTGGAAAAAGGCCTCAGGTGGAGCCTGAAAGAGTCCTAGCTACTATAGAGCCTACCCATCACTTTCAGGAGGTTGGCCATGCTTCTGTGAGCAAAGCACGACCTTCACATACTGTCGAAGGTACTTCTGGTGAGGCGACTTGTCCCATGCCTTCTTTTGTATATCTTTGGATCTCACATCCAACTAATGACCAAAGGCCTTTTTCAAGGATGAAAGGTCATGTAGAGCTTGGCCCACATATTGAGATTGGTGAGGATGAGTCAGTACATATGGCTTTGAGAGAGGATCTTATGTTTGATGAAGGGAGGAAGATTATAGAGTCTTTTAAAGATATTCTCCCCTGCACCAGACTGAGGATCCTTATAAGTGGAGCCTCGACCTTGCTGTTGCTCCTTATCCCTCCCTGAAGTATCTGAGACTTACAAGGCTTCTTCTGAGAGGCTCTTGATTAGGTTAATGATGAAATAAACAACTATAACTTTCTCATTTAAATCATTCCGCAAAGTTGTTAATCTTTCTAAGTCTGGCTAACCTTTTATCTTTTTTTTATAGGGTCTATGAGAGATATATCAAGTGTACAATAGGGTCATCTCTAATGATTAATACTATTTGGCTACTCATAACAATGCTCTCCACTTCTAACAACTATTGAAGGATAGACAAGTTGAGATTGAATATCTTCACCAGAGGTTGTGAAGCCAGGAAGCAATGGATGCAACGATCAATGAGTTGGAGGAGCACTGCAAAGTGGCTGATTAGTAGATTTCTGCTCTAACTAAGGTGGTAAACAATGATAAAGAAAGGATCAAAGTGGTCAATGAGACCTTTAAAGAGACTGAGTCCCAACTGGGGGAAATTGCCTGTCACGACCTATCTCGGAAGTCGTGACGGTCCTAGGGTACGGGTGATGTATAAGCGACCAGTACCACTTAGAACCCAATTGACTATCTATATGGCATGCAACAAACGCATACAACTCAAATAAATATAAGAATGCTGAGGAAAAATTCGACAGCATTTCTCCTAAAATAGGACTATACCCAAAAATAAGAAACAAAGAAATAACACTTCTATACAATCCATATTCATCTCATCTATTGATCCCTCCTGGATCCCCATCAATAATTCTCAAATTCAACATCCATCTCAACATTATTATACATCATACAACTCAATATCAACACA
>CANXYC010040519.1:0-12039 GCA_948193065.1 Aleurites moluccanus
CGAAATTATTTCTTAAACTACTGCTCAAATAAATAAAATAAGGCCATTTTCAAGTCTTTAAATTATTTTCTCTCTTTAAATATGATATTAAATTCATAAAATTCCGATGGGGCGTAAAATGACCATTTTGCCCCCAGTTCACTAAAACTCAAAATTGGCCGATTAAGTCCTAGCAGCCTCTAAACCATTTCTATACCTAGAACTAATTCAAATAACATGCATAAATACCAATTTCATGCAAATATATATATTCACATAACAATATAAAGAAATTAAAAATCTCCCCCCGAAGATCTCTATATAGATTTGGTTCCGGCTAAACTGAGGTGTTACAGTATCACATGCACAATCTATAAACCACAATATAATATCCATTTTAGTTAGTTACCATCCATTCTGTTATTCTATCATTCATTCTGTAAATTACTGTAAATGGTTGTATCAATCCACATATCATATAATACCATCATCATATATCTCATATATCATCATAACATATATACATGTTCATTTTCTAGCTAACTCATACATACCTCATGGAGAAGCTAGATTATGAACATAAAAAATGTAATATAAAATAGAATATATACATCAGATGACTGTAGCAGAAATCCACGGATGATAGACGATGGGATTCTGTAGCCTACTCCTCTCCTGAAATGGTTAAACAATAAAAAGGTTAGTATAGATGATACTTAATGAATCTATATGCATCATCAATGAAATATAGGTTGAAACAATAATATACACATGATAAGGAATAATGGTACAGTATCAATAATGTAGGTTTAGAGAATCAGTATCAGAAATCAATAGGAATATCAATGGTCATATCAAGTCATGGAATCATATGGTAAGACAGATTTAAGACCCTGAAATACATATACTATGTGTAATCACACAGTCGATCACATATCATATAGGCATAAGACTAATAAGGTCCTATGGCTGGGACCAATAACCCTTCCCAGCTAGGGCATCAATATCAATGTGCATATTGCCGACAGTATGTACCCACTACCCTGTCGGAGCAGCAGCTCTATCAAACCACATTTTGGTCAATATAAATGAATAACATGTCAATAGACACCATTATGCAATAATGGTATCATCATTGTCAATATAATTAATATCTTTCAAATCAAATGGTAGTTGAATCAAAGGCATTGCAAGATACAATATACGAGCAAGGATAAAGGTTATGGTAAACAACAAAGGTATGGAACAAAGGTTGGTTCAGCAAGGAAAATCGGCGGGCCAATTGGCATGCCAACGTCGATGATGACAATGACATTCAAATGGTAGGCCTATGGAATACAAAGCAATAGGCCAAAGGCAAATGAACAAGGCATTTTCACAAACACTTGGTGGGCATTATGAAATGGACAAATTGGCATGGTTATTGTGCAACTCCAACATTGCCCCATTATTCAACAATCAACTCACAACTAAGGCAATCCAATAGGCAATATATATACAACAATAAACAACATTTAAAGGATCAAATATGCTTACAAAACATGAAGAAAAACAAAGCAAAAACAATGGAATGAATAGTGATCAAGGGTTCGGCCAAAAATGATCTTCTAAAGGCGAATTCAAATCAACATTTTACCACATAAGTCATGTTATTTGATGCATATAGAACTCACTTAATGCTTCAAATAGCCTTGAACAAGTCAAATCCACCCAATTTCACCAATTGCACCAAATAGCACAACTTTGTCAACTATTGTGTTCTACATCAAATAAACCATCAATTAATCATCTATTCACATCCAATTAACATATTCTAACATCAATTAACAAAATCAAATACTAAATCATTAAAACCTTTCTCACAACTTTAAATAAGCTAGGCAAATTGGGCATTTCTATCAATTAGCTTCAATTGATGCAATCTAACTACAAACCCATCAAATTCAACCTAAATAACATCTAAATAAACCATTAAATCAAACAAAACACATCCTTACCTCAAGTTGGAATTCTAGCCAAATGGATGAAGCCTAAATTCCTTGAATTTCTTTAGCTTCCAAAGCAAATTAATGGAGGGAAATGGTAAAATGAGTGTTGTATTCAAGTTTTCTAAGGTTTTCCTTAGGAAATTTGTGTGGAAATGGAGGAAGATGTGGTGGTGGTGGTTCAGCCAAGTTGAGAGAAAAAGAAGAAAGATGAACAAATTTTTGCTAAGTGTTTGATATATTGAAAAATCATATTGACAAATTATAACTTAATCCTCGAACTTCCATCCATCACACTTTGGTCTAAAATCTTCTGTAATTTATTCTGTCAATTTTCAGGATTTAGAATTTAATGTGGGGAATCAATAGGTTTATTTTAATTTATACTTATTTATAAAAATAATTCTAGAGTCATTTTGTAATCCTGACCGACCAATTTTCACTATTCACTTTAAACTTCCATTTATTTACTATTTTTCCATTAGTTACTTTTTCAGTGTTCCTAAATGATTTTCACTTCTTTCTTTTTACCAAAATTACACATAAATTATAGTTATTTTTTACCCCCATGTCAATTTCAGAAATTCTTTTGTTGACCGGACTGCTAATTTCTCGGCAGTGTTCCCGACACCGCCGCTTTCTGAAAAAGTAACAAGTTTGCTTTCTAACTGTGTCTCTAAAATTATTTCCCATTATTTCAAGACTAATGAACCACAACTGAGAATTAAGTCATGCATGTGAGTTAGGAATTTATAGGGTATTACATATTTGAATTGGATTGGATATGCAACAACCTAAATGATGGAAAAATATATGAATATGTAAGATTTTAAAATTTCATTAACCATCATCCGTAATACTAAATTAACAAAAGGGGACTAAGACGGTTGATTACAAACTCAAAAAGGAAAAAAGAGGAAAGGACTTGATGGACTTTGACTTTGACTCGAAACACGGACTAGAGCTTGAACTTAAACTTGGACTTAGACATCGAACTCGAACTTGGACTTGGACTTTGATTTATACTCTAGTTTGGACTCAACCTCAGACATGTCAGATTAGTTAGGCTTGAACCCTCCATAAGCTATGCTAATTGGGCTTCAGTTGGTTGATGAAATAAGGTGGGGTATGTTTCCATTTCATGGCTTGGGTGTGATGAACTGAGCGGTTAGGCTGTTAGAGCTTGTCTTGGTCCGGAAGTAAGACAGGGGCAACTGGATTCTGGTTGGCCAGGGGGGAAGGATGTCCCCATTTTCAATAAGATCTTGGATTTTGTGCCTCAGGTTCTTGCATATATCAGTTTTGTGTCCATGGCTTTAGTGATATTTACAGTATTCATTCATGTTCCAACTTCTAGGTACAGGGTTTAAAGGTGGCCTCAATTTTAAAGGTGCAATCAGTTAGCTTCAAATTCTCCCTTGTATGTTAAGCTCAAGGGCTCAACCAAATCAGTAAATTTCCTATTTTTTGGTTTTAAGGGATGATGGTTGGTAGCTACTCTCTTGCTCTTGTATACATCAAAGGTGGCAACCTCGAAAGTGGAGGTGTTAGTCTGTTTACACCTTTCCTTAACTGTACGGTCTTACTCAAGCATAATGGTGTTGTGCCCCTGAGACTTTTCTATTGGTGTGTGGATAAGAATTTTGCTTTCTTGAAAAAGTTTCAAGGAAATGAAGGGGATGGTGTTGTGCTTGTCGACATGCTAAGGTTGCCTAGATTAGTACTAGATACAGTTAAAGAACTCGGGTGAATGGGGTTGGATTGATTCTAGTTCATTATCTCTCTCACCTTACCAATAATGGTCTGATGTTGGAAGTTTAGGGTATTGGCCACATAGTCTATTGTATTCAGAAAACTAGCTTATTGGGTGGCTATGGTTTTTATTGAATCTGGTCTGCTGAGCGACCAATACTTTATCAAAGTGGGCTTGTTGAGCATCTAAGGTAGACTTGAGGATAGCTTGAAAATTTTCCTATTGTTTCTTGAAGAGAGTGGTGAAAAGTGTGGTCATGACCTAAGGATCAGTTTCTTCAGTCATGGGTACCTTTCATAAAGGGAAAAGAATGAGGTCAATAAAGGGTGCATGTCTAATTTTTGCATATGTGTGTATATGTTTGACAATTTTTGGGTGGTGGATTAGGTAAATAGGTCCATTTCTTGATAGGACATTAGGATAATGGGTTAGCTTCACTAGTAGGGGACAGCGGGTCGATTTACTATTTAAGTAAGTGGGATAGTAAGTCAGTTTCACTGTTTAGGTAACTGGGATAGTGGGTCATGTTCATTCTTTGTGGACATGGTAACTGCTTAGTTGGTCATGTTCACTATTTGTGGACATGGTAACAGATTAGTACATTAGGTTCACTATTTGTAGACATGGTAATGACTTAGTGGGTTAGGTTCACTGTTTATGGATATGGTAATGGATTAGTGGGTCATGTTCACTATTTGTGGGCATGGTAATAGTTTAGTGGGTTAGGTTCACTATTTGTGGACATGGTAATGGATTAGTGGGTTAAGTTCACTGTTTGTGGTAACGATTTAGTGGGTTAGGTTCATTATTTATGGACATGGTAATGGATTAGTGGGTAAGGTTCACTGTTTATGGTAATGGCTTAGTAGGTTAGGTTCACTATTTATGGACATGGTAATGGCTCAGTACGTCAAGTTCATTGTTTTATGGAAATGGTGATAGTTCAGTGGGTCAAGTTCACTGTTTGTGGACATGGTAATGTTTCAGTGGGTCAGGTTTACTATTTGTGGACAAGGTAATGGCTCAGTGGGCCATGTTCACTGTTTGTGGATATGGTAACAGCTTAGTGGGTTAGGTTCACTATTTATAGGTATGGTAATGGTTTAGTGGGTCTGGTTCACTGGTATTGATAAATGGGACAATGGATCGATTTCACTGTTTGGATAAGTGTATCTGGTTCATGACACAAGTCGAATCTATACGGTTTGAGGTAAGTGAATCTATTTCACTTGGTTTGTGATTGCTTAGGTTCCAATTATTGACTCTTGACTTTTGGTTCACAAGTTTGGAGAGAGAAATGGTCTTTGTTTTACCACATATGTGCATGATATGCATGCTTGCATAAGAAAAATAATTTCATGAACATAATATTTGATTATATGGTAGATGGGCCCTAAAAGAAGCTGAGTTCTAGGGTTAATTACATGAGGCTAAGTGGTTGGGTTGAATCAGGGTCTCGCGAAGCAACAATATACCTAATAACTTGCGTGGGTCAAATGGTAATGCATACCTCCTTGAAAGGATCAGGGATTCATGGCGAGTTGGATCCTTTCACTATCTCCCAACATACCCAAGGAGGGTTGCCAAGTCGATACAAGTTGTTATCCAGGCTAAAAATCGTAATTGGTAGCGAACAATGGGTCCATGTAGTGATGCATGATGCAAATGCAAAGTCAGTTTCAATTAAAAGACAAGCTTCGAATTTCTTTTGAAAATATTTTTTAAAAATCAATTGGCAGTCCTCTTTTTCATTTTGAAAAATGACAAGTCCCTAGTGGAGTTGCCAGCTATGAGGCCTTGCCCGGTATCACCACGGAGATCCGGCGACGCATCTCTTTTTTAAAGAGGATTAGTATCACGTTGTCGGAATACTTGGCCGACTGAAGGTTCAGTTTCTCTAATTCACTGAAAAGTTTTGTTTCACTTATATTTTAAAATCTGTTTCGAGTTCAAGTCTGTTTTAAAAATGAGTTTCAGGGAGTCGCCACTTTAATTTTATTTTTTGTTGGGAAAAATAAGGAAAAACCCAAAATGACTCCAATTCAAAATTTCCACAATGGATAAAACCACTAGACCTTCAAATAGATCTGAATTCAGGGACTAGATTCTTAATTTAAGAAATTCCGACTTGGCTTAAAATAGATTCTGACTTAAAATAATAATTTCATAGGTAGTTTAATATGCATAGCAGTTATATGGATACTAAAGCAGTAAATAAATTAGAAAGTGGTAAAGATATTAAATAATTACAACAATAATAATTAAGGATATTAACTATAGCCCTTATGGGTTCTAGGTTAATCATAAATTCCTTAAAATAACTGTATTAAAGCCAATAAATGAGAAAATGATTTTATGGGGTTTTGTATTTGACGCTCAATTAAAGAGCATGCCTACATATTCCATTTGAATGAGAATAAAAATACGCGTAGTTTTCCCTTCTTGAGAAGAGATTGGGTGCCAAGGGCTGCTTAGGATTAAAATGTTTTTGGTTTGATAAAGATCTTAATCCTGAGAAAATATACTTTATACCTTCCGTAAAGACTGACAGATAGGGGGTGGTCGAAGTTTCTTGTCAGATTGGAGTTTCATCTTTTTTATTTTTGGGCGGCCCGAAGGCTAGGTTGACTGCTTGATCTTTGCTAAATTATTCTAAGGAAGTTTAATTTAAGGCACTATTGGCTATCTTCAAATCATCAAACTTTTCAATGCCTAAGGAAGATCTTGAAGAGGGCGATTTTGGACCTAAGGGAGGCAAAACCTTGAGAGAGTTATATTGGAGGGAGAGGAGAGGGAAAGCTTCTTGCTTTTCTTGGTTATCTTCAATATTAGTCTCATAGCCATCCAAGTCTATTACTTCTATTTCTACTTTTTAATATTTTTAAGGTGGGCTATCACCTTTACTCATTTCGTCTTCCCTCTCTCTTTTTAAAGGAATAAGTGACTTGAATCTAGTTTTAGTCATTTTTGGAAATATGAACCTAGATGGTTGAATAAAGTTCACGGATTAGATTTTATACATGATGCATGATGCAGTCATAGACATAGGCAAACAATTTCTTTCATTCTTTTTAACAAAATCAAGGATAGACGACAGACCATACCCCAATCTTTTAGTTTTTTTATGTCATCTTATTTATTTTACCTAGATTAACTAGGTTTAAAAGTTCTTTGTTACTTCAAGCATTTAGGATAAAAATTTTCCTTTTGGGTAATGCACTAAAGGGGAGTATACCTAAGTTTATCAACTAATCACACAGCTAGCTAATGGAATTATTTTTTCTATTCCCCAGTGGAGTCACCAGACTGTGATGTCTTTTGTAACAACAGTCAGGATTTTGTCCTAAAGTAAAATGGTAAGGAATAACCAAACCATAAAAAGGAGTCGCCACTCAGTTTAAAGTGTAATCAAGACCAAAAATTCAATATATTTTCTTTCTCCAGAAAATGAGTGGCGATTTTATCCCTAGTTAAGTACCAGACTGCCTTATCCAGAGATCTAGGTAAGAAAACTGGGTATGAATTGGGAAAGGTGTTAGGCACCCCATCCCGTCTAGCCATATTAGCCAGCCTACAGAAGATAAATTAAACATACCCTAATTAACCAATTCAAATGTGCATTAACCCAAAAATGTAATCCATAAGACATAAAAGTAAATTCTATCATGGCATATGATTAATTGTACTAAAAGCTGGACCAATCATAATTTTCAGAAAAGATCAGAGGAGTCACAAGTGGTCTCATTTAAAACCCTTAGATAGAGTTATACAAGGTATAATTAATTATACAACCTCACATGGCTATTCCTAAAGGACCACATAAAAGAATAATATAATCTTTGCATATTTAGATTAATCACACTAATCTTATAGAAATAGCAGGAGAATTAAAATCTCTAACAACCTAACAAATACATATCATAATCCATGTAAAGTAAAGTATATTGTATAATCATATATCTAGCACCCTAAATAAGTAAATAGGAGGGAGAAATGAATTTGTACAATTAAATATGACTTTTAGAGCCACAAGATTGCTTTTTAGGTCTTAATGCACATTGGCCCATTTAGTTTACTCATGCTTGGGTCTTATGGGTCTTATATTATTTAGTCTATCATGGCATTCCTACATGGTAGTCCATACAATAAATACAAACATAATATACTTTGTAAAATGACCATGTTTCCTTCAATCATAACAAAATTCATGTTTATATATGCACGATTTAAAGCATTCAATTAAACCATTTTAATTCTTGGTTTATTTTCATCATACCAAAAGTAATAATTTATGTATATTATCATTCTTAAATTAAATCTTCATTCTAATCATGGTATGTTAACCTACAAGTGTTGCTACTTATATGGCAAATAAATTATCTTTTTATTCTATCATGCTATTTCCTTGTTTATTTCAATTAGCATGTTCAATTCTTATATTCATATTCATTCAAAATATTTTATTAAAATCAATAGCTATTTCATCATATAATTAGATTTTTATTTACTTAGATTCAAGCCACTTATGCTAAAAATAGTTTTAATGCAATAAGCATGCTAAATTTCGGATAACCATGACAACATAACTTTATTTTCCAATTGAATTAATTAGGTTAGTAGCAAATCATTCCATATTATTCATTCTAAGGTTATTTTACAAGTGTTTAAACATGCCATTATTATTACATTAAAATGTCAATTCTTAAGTTTAAGACCTAAACTAAGCAAGATGGCAACAATTATACAAAAGCATATTTAAACTGGTACTTTTATCCTAACAAGCCTCTTAATCAATTAAAAATCATCATTTAATCCCATAAATTAGATTTTACAAATTTATATAGATCATATATATCATTTATACATAAGAGAAACATCAAAGATGTAAGAAAAGTCACAAAACAAAGGGGACAAAAGGAAGCAGAGCTAGATGGCCTTGATCTAGGGTTGAGTGGCCCTACAGAAGGGCCATCACGGCCTTAGCAAGGCTAGCCCGCACTATAGAAGGGTCAGACAACCCTTCTCCCCTAAGAGTTTTCTCCCATGGCCTTTTGGCCATTTTTATGCAAACCAGGTCCCATTTTTGGCGCACTTTGACCCTGATTACCTAAATCTTTTATTTTTTTTATCTTTCCAAGGGTTTAAACACATTAAAAATTAAGTTCAAACATTTATTAAATTCAGACAGTAGCTCATTATAAGTGTGTATGTGTTTATGCAAAAGTGACCTAAATCATGCAATTCTAAGCTTTTACATGTTAATTCTTTATTCATTATTTAAAAATGATTTTAAAACATTAAAGATCAATATTCTAGATTCTTAATAAATTTAATATTTGCTAAATACAAGAATCTCAAAGAAAGAAGATCACATGGATTGTTTCCAATCCATATAATTATGCTAATTACTCATATGTTGTAAATAAGAAAAATTAAGAAATAAAATCACTCAAATCTTGATATACTAAAAAGCTCCGCAAATCCCCTTTAGGATTTTGTCTTCTTGAAGATTGTGGGATAAACTAGGATTCAAGAATATTGATTTCTTTGAGGAAGTTGCTCGGTCCCAAAATTGCTTGAATCAAGGCTTTCATTCAAATTAATATACTTCTTGTTTTTAAGAAGCACAATCAAGAATCTTCTTGATATATGTAATATCCATTAATGAATATTTGATTTTTAATTATTTTAATTATTGAGATGGTTGTGGATAGATTAATGTTTGGAGAAATTTTGAATTTTTGTATGCAGGAAAGATTTTGGTGAGTTAGTTTTATGGTTTTAAAAGAGTAAATCATAAGAGTTGTAGATTTTTATACTATTTACAAAATCTGTAAAACTGTTCTAGAAAATTTTGTGTATGGTGGTGGTTGTTTGAGTTAAAAGTATAAATAAGAAAAATGTTCCTTCATGTGTTATAGTAAGGGCTGTGAAATTTCAATGAGATTGGATAATTGTAGCTCAAGAGATAGCTAGTTTAATCAGACCTGCTCGGGCAGTTTTTAGAGAGTAAAGTCTGGATAAATTTAGAAATTCACTATAAATTGTGTAGATCTCCTTCTTGATCAGAGTTTTGGTTATGATGGATCCCTGAGTGTCTATTTTTAAGTGACAAAAAGAATCAAGGAATTTGGATGTCTGTAGCCCAATTACGAGTTGGATCGATACGGAGTGACAAGGAGGGTTTTCCAGCTCGGTAGAATAAGGTAGTGCGAGGTGGTTCCTTGATTTCGAAATGGTTAGAGGCTGATCGAGCTGGAGAGGTAAGCATGGAATTGTGGCCCTGTATGTCTAAGTTAACTGGGGAAAAAAAGAATCAGGATATTTGGACTTCTTTATCTCGTTCGCGAGCCATTTTAATGCGAGGTGGCGAGATGGCTAGCGAGGCAGGATTCCAGCTCGCCAAAGTGGAACTTGGCGAGGTGGCATATATAAGGTGGCATATGCGAAGTGGGATATATGAGGTGGCATATGTGAAGTGGGATATGCAAGGTGGCATATGCGAAGTGGGATATGCGAGGAGGCATATACGGAGTGGCATATGCGAAGTGAGTTTGGAGAAGTAGGAAGCTGAGAGGCTGTAGCCTATTTTAAAAGGAGAAGCAGTAGCTAATTTCAAGACATCTTCTTCTTCTCTTTTCTTCGTTCGTTCTCATTTCTTCTCCTATATTTCTCAAATATGTCCCGATTGATTTTAATGCATTAATACTCGAAATTAATGTATTGAATCATTAAGATAGTGCATTTAAGGCTGTGATCATCATTTTCAAGTCATATTCTTCCAGAACTCAGTTTTGGGGAAAATAAGGTAATTTTCTCCAAACTTCATTTTCTCTTTAGATTAAGAATTTTGATAGATAGAATAGATCTATATGAGTACATAGACTCTATTATAAGTATTTAAGGCTATTAATTTTGACTAATATTCAAGATACCAGAATTTATGGAATTTGATGAATAGTGACATGAATAGTAAGTAGGTTCTTAAACTTCAGATTTTCTTTAAGAGATGAATTAAATTGATGTTAGGAAACAATAATAGAGGCTATAAGATGATTAAAATTATAGAGAATCATATTATGTATTATTAATTGAGGAAACCCTAATTTTGAGCATTTGGGGAAATGTCATAGGAAAAGAGAACTCAAGGAATTAAAGGAGATTTATTAACTATAACTGAGGATAAATTGCTTTGAGGTAAGTATGAACATTGCATATGCATATTGATTCTTTGAAAGAAACTGTCCAAGCCTTCTTAATGTCCATATATAAGATTCACTTGTTATATGACATTGTATTACTGACCTGTTAATTAAAATTCCCATGATATTCTCAAACAATGACAATTTGTTACATGTGATTACCATATATACATTGTAAATAACTTGGTCATCTTTCCTTGGACCAAGTTCATATGAAACCGAATTGTAACTTGACTGACTTTATATTATATGTTGATGGTCTTGTGACCAATATGTTTTCTTATAAGATTGCAACTATATGACCCATGATATGGATAGAACACTCTTCTCAATGAGAGTAAATTCATTGGTCCATTGTGCACTTTGGGAACCTAGCTGATAGGGTTTTTATCAGTGTTCCACCTAGAGGAGACCATGAGCTCTAGGCATATGCCTGGCCAAACATGCGTTTGCGATAAGGTAGCAAGGACTACTGATGCGCTCTGTTGTGATAGGTAGCAAGGCTACTGATGCACTCTGCAGTTCTATCATGTAATTTGATAGTGTTATTCGATTGTGAGCACTTATGTTCTTGTAAGCATAACCTTATGATATTTTCTTACCCATATTCTTTGGATTGACCTTTCCTTTGGACTGATATTTTATATTGCATGTTCATATCTTACTGAGTTGAAGGCTCACTCCTCTTCTGTGGATTTCAGGTGATAGTGTAGCTCGAGAGGGAGCTAATATAGAAGACCGAGCTTCTTGATTCATTCCCCAAGAAGTCTTCATTGTAATTATTTTGATACACACACACACACACACACACACACACATATATATTCATCGGATTGTATTATGGTAATGTATGTATGAGGAGTATACTCTAGAGCTTCGTAGTTAGATATTGAGGATGATATTATTTTGATGTCTGAACTATTACATTTTTTTGGGTTGCCCTTGTTCCTTAGTGATGTGAGATGTAGCTTTTGATCAGTAAGGAACAAGAGGAAATTATTATATGATGATAAATATAAATGTATGAATTGTGATTACATGAATCATAGAAATGAATATTGTAATGATATCTATATTTCATATGAATATGTAGTATGAATGAGATCCAGGATATGAGTGT
>CANXYC010040549.1:0-11742 GCA_948193065.1 Aleurites moluccanus
TTACATCTATTTAACATCATTTATATCATCAATTTCTCAATTAAAACACAAAATTAATTTTTCCCAATTTTCCCCCATCATTTCGGTCACTATGCAAATTACCCAACTAAAAGTTAAATCCCTCAATTCAAGCATCCAAAACAACATTTAAATAATAATAAACTATTAAGCTACTAGAAATTTGACTTACCTTAAAAATTTCCTTGATGTGGCCGAACCCTAACCCTCAAATCTCACAACCAAAATGAAGTTTAAGCTATGGTTTAAGAAATGGTAGATAAATGATGAAGATTTTCACCCAAACTTAGAAACAAATCTCCAAAAACCTCAAAGTTCATCAATGGCCAAACCAAGAAGGATTTTTCTTCTTCAAATGGAGAGGCTCACGGTTTTAGGAGGAAGAAAATGAGAAAATGCAGAATTATTTATGTTATTTTAATAGATAGTGGAGTTTTGCCATCCAATCCCATACAACCAATCTCACAAAATGCACTTGAAAACCTATACATGCATCATTTAGATTAAAATGCACCAATACTTTGTTTCATTGAATCAAGATGAGTAAAAGTGCTATTTACTCCTCCCTCTTACTCTTTTACTCCAATTGGGTCCTTATAAATTATCAATTAAATCCCTAATTTTTATTTCCTTTTTGCAATTAAGTCCTATCATTTTTGTAACCCAATTTGGCTATTTTATTTTATTTATTTATTTTATTATCATTATATTATTTTTTCCAAACAATCAATTAAAAATCAAACATACATGTAAGCGCATCAAATTAATTTCAAATAGATAAATAGAAATTTCTGAAGGTCCTTAACTATATTAGGCTCGGTTAGGACTTGGTGTTACAACGAAATACCAGGCACCCGGTATTTGGAGCCTAGACCTGGTATTTGGAGAAGAGGAACCAGTATTTGAAGTATAAATAGAACCCGAGAGACAGTAACAAATACCGGGTATCGGTATTTCACCGTGTACAATCGGTATTTCGCTGCCTACCTGGTATTTAGCCAAATATGTGAAATACCTATACCCGGTATTTTGAGCCCTGTACCCGGTATTTCATTTTCTACTCGGTATTTTGCTCCGCCCTCAGAAATGGAGTCTATAAAAAGGCAACCAAGGCTTGGAAAAAATGAAAATCACTCTTGGGAGTTAAAGAGACTTAAGAGAGGCTAGAGAAAAAGATTTTTGGAGTTTCAAGACCTTTAATCAATCAAAGAGATCTTCAAATAGAGTTTTTACTTTCTCTACTTATTTATTTTTTTAATTTTAGTATAAACATGTTTAATTTATTGATTAGTTTACCTTTTCTTTATTTAACCATGTTGAAGTTCTAGGATTTAGATGAAGTTAATTGAATAATAAAGGTTGATGACAATGATTTATGATTTCAATTATTCTTAATACATAGTTTAATTTGTTAATTTTGATTTATAAGTGCTTTATAATTAGCCACTATAATCACTATCTTAGGTAGCTAATTATAAGCGAGAGCTACGATAGTTGCTAGTTCATGGAATTAATAAGCTAAGACATGTATCGCTAAGAGATTATGGTACACTTTAGTGGATTTTATGAAATTGCTAAGGATCTTAATGAATTAACATTGATTCAGTGATCACGAGAGTAGACACTTGCATTAATGTTAATGTTTGAATTTTTGCTCAAGAGAGACTAATTCATAATTTAGAGTAATCAATCCATCAAATACTATAGTTTTGAAATCTTTATTGAGTCAGATCAACCGTATAAATTCAATTAACGGAATCTAAATTCTAGATAGTTTTCTTTGATATCTTTAAATTCTAAGTTGAGTTTTCTTGTTTATTTAATTTTGCTTTAAAAAATTCATCCAAACCAAATTAATTTCTTTCCAATTAATAAAGATAATATCAATTTCGGTAATTAACAATGCCTCTCTGTGGGACGATACTCTACTCACTCTATTACTTGCTAAAGCGATTCGTGCACTTGCGAAAAGCCCGAACACTAAACCCTATTAATATCCCTAAACTTGATAACATAACATATAAAATACAACAAAAACTTAATAATACCACTGCTACTTCTGTAATTATACCCAAAAATACTAGTTCCACCCCTAGAACCTTTCCACCACAATCCTCTTCAACAAAAATTCCACAAAGACCTATTACAAATATGGGGACAAATATTTCCTTGGACACCAGTGCAAACCCAAGACCTTAGTAGACTTAGCTTATGAATTAGAAATGGAAACAAAAATGATGAATGAAAGTGAAGAAGACATAGGAGAAGGAGTGATAAAAGAATAACCAAAGCTTTTTGTCCATGCTATTAAGGGAAGTGAAGGAGCATAAACAATAAAAATTATAGGAAGGCACTAAAATAGGCAGGTAGTCATCTCAATAGATAGTTTTATTGATTAAAAGGTGGCTAAGGAATTGAAATAGTACTAGTTAGGATACCTGCAATTTCAATCAAAGTTGCAGATGGTAGGAATCTAATTTGCAATCACCATTGCCAAGCTTTCAAATAGGAGATGCAAGCTCAAAAGTTCTCTTTTGATTTGAGGGTATTAGAACTTGAGAGTTTTGATATAATTCTTGGAGTAGAATGTTTGAGAAGCTTCAATCCCATAATGTTTGACTTTAACAAATCTAGCATCTCATTTCACTTGAATCGTAAATAGATAACCCTTAGAGGACTATCTCAAGAGAGTAATTGGAAGGGAACAAATAGGATTTTGAAGAAGAGAGGGAAAGACTTCAGAAACCTTTATTTTTTATGTATATTATTGAAAGCAGTAGAGCCCTTAACCAAACAACTAAGACAAACCTAGTTCAAACCCTAACCAACACAGACCTGGATCACTTGCTAAAAACCTATAAAGATGTCTTTTCAGAACCCAATTATTTACCATCATTTAGGAGCCACAATCATTCAATACCTTTACTTCTAAACACTTAACCTATCAATGTTAGACCCTATAGGTATCCCCACTTCTAAAAACAAGAAATTGAGAAACTAGTCATTGAAATGCTTTAAAGTTTTGTGATACAGCCCAGCACCAGGCCTTTTTCTTCACCTATACTATTGGTTAAAAAGAAAGATGGAATGGAGGTTTTGTATGGATTATAGGAGACTTAATAACCAAACTATTAAGGATAGATTTCCTATACCTATCATTGAGGATTTATTAGATGAATTACATAGAGCTCAACTATTTTCTAAGCTGGATTTAAGAGCTAGTTAGGATGCAACTTGAAGACATACATAAAAATAGCTTTTAGGACGCACCATGGGTACTTTGAGTTCATTGTTATGCCTTTTGGATTAATCAATTTCCTAACCACCTTCCATGCTCTTATAAACTACATCTTTCATCCCTACTTGATGAAGTTTATCCTAGTTCTTTTTTTATGATATCCTAGTACAAAATAAGAGTTTGACAAAACTTACAGCACCTAACCATTGTCCTTCAAACCCTAAGAAACTAGAATTTGTTTGCTAAACTTTCCAAATGTTCTTTTTCTCAAACAAAAGTAGAGTGTTTAGGCCATATTATTTCAGATCAGGGGGTATCTACTGATCCTAAGAAAATAAAGGTTATGAAGGATTGGCCAGCACCAGCCACAGTGAAGGAGTTAAGGGGTTTCTTGGGATTGACAGGGTATTATAGGAAGTTCATCCACCATTATGATATTATTAGTAGACCACTCACTAATCTACTTAAAAAATAAGGCTTTAAGTGGAATCCAGAAGCATAGAAGGCCTTTCAAGAACTCAAATAGAGAATGACTCAAGCCCTTATCCTAGCCTTACCTAACTTTTCCTTACCTTTTGCTATAGAGAGAAATGCAAGTAACTGGGGTAGGGGAGCAGTGCTACAAGGGCATATTGCATTTATTTTCACAAGCATTTGGCCTAGAATAAGTCTCCGTCAATCTATGAAAAGGAATTATTGGTAATTACTTATGCAGTCACTAAATGGAGATATTACCTAGAGCAAGGTCCATTTTTTTTTATCAAAATTGACCATGAAAGTATCAAATAACTTTTGGAGCAGAGTTTGTACATTAACCTGTAGCAGAAAGGAATTCCTGAGCTGTTGGGTTTAGACTACAAGATTTATATAGGAAGGGAGTGGAGAACAAGATGGTTGATGCTCTGTTTAGGAGGGCAACTTCCTTTCAACAAACTGTTCCTATCAGCTACTCTTTATACTCTCATATTTTACCTACATGGATGCACAACATATCTAGCTCTTTTTAGCAGAATGATAAGGCCTCTAATTTAGTAGAGCGACTAGCAGTAGATAAGGATGCTCACATTAGGTTTCAACTTAAAAATGGAGTGATAATCTACAAAGATAGATTGTAAGTTGGTAATTCTGCTCCACTAAAACAATAACTGATCCAAAGCTACCTCAGTAATGCACTTAGGGGACATTCTGGAATACAAGTAACCTATGCTAGTTTACAGAAGCACTTTTTCTAGCCTGGCATGTTGAAGGAGGTGAAAGAATGGATTCAGAGCTGTGACATTTGTGCTAGATGTAAGCCTAAACGTTCTGCTGCCTCTAGTTTATTGCAACCTCTACCTACCCCCTCTCAAGTATAACAATATATATCCATGGACTTTATTGAGTAATTACCTAAATCCTAGGGCAAAGACACTATTTTAGTAATAATTTGCATATTTACCAAATATGCCCATTTTTTAGCCTTAACCCATCCCTTTACAACCACTATAGTAGCTCATTTATTCCTTAATTAAGCATTTGAACTACATAGGGCACCACATACCATTATCTCAGATAGAGACATAATATTTACCAGCATTTTTTGGAAGGAACTCTTTAGCTTATTGGGCACAAAACTCAACTTTAGCACAACATATTTGTCACACCCCAAAACTTAAGATGCGACAGTCCTAAGGGCATGGGTAGGCTTAAGGCCACCAAAGACCCATAAAACCCCTTAAACAGAACTTGTGGCAAACATATAACATCTATAACCATACACAAATTCATACTCAGACTCATCATCTAATATCATCTTAACTTGTGATATCAACGTCCACGTTATAGCCAACTTATTCATAATGAATCAAATATAGCCTGATAACCCCAATCCAATATGAATAAGTGGTAACCCAAAAGAATATCACCATAAGTATATCATTACAAACTATTCAAAATACTATGGAGCTCTAAGATTATTACAATTATTCCAAAATAATAATTACAACAAAAAATATCAGATTTTATACTTGGACAAGCTTCTTGGAGGAAGACAAATTAAAAAGCTCGATCCTTAACCTTTAGGCCACACAACCTAATACTTGAAAATCACAATAGAAGGAGAATGAACCTTTAACTCAATGAATTATGAACATGCCATACCTAAGGTTTGGAAATAAGAATTGTAGTTCAGAATCAAGGTATATATATTGATATAAAAAAAGATGTCTAATATGATTTATATAGAATTAATCAGGATATATCAAAGTTTATTTTATACAAGAGTCAGAAATCATAATTCAGAATATGCTTATAATGAATGACATAGCAGATATATATATATTATATATAAAGTAAGTAAATGACAGAACAATATAATAATAGAACAAGAGTCTTAGATCTCTATATAAAATAGGAGTACTATGATCTCCATACAGAATATATATGCTTGCATAAACACATGCTTAAAGAATCTTTGTCCTATCTAAGAAGGACCCTCACAAATTAGACTCTATTAGTTGAGTCATTGGTGCACACAGTCCCATGATTTATCCCTCATAGGTAATGTGTTCTTACATTTATATAGATTTTGGTTTAGAATAAAGATTATAATAATAACAAGTAGACCTCAATTGGTCTTTTAATGGATTAAACAAAATTCTTATACATTACAGAGGAAATGAAACTATAAGTTCAATATTTTTGTTTGAGTTGGTTAAGGCATGAGAAATCATGACCATTGCTTAATTATAGGTTAACACATTCAAAAGGTCTTAAATGACATTTAAAGAGAAGTCATTAAGTGCACATGCTTAGGGGGAGCATACTTGGAGAAGTGCAGAAGACAATTCTAGATTGCTGGTATGTCATAGGAGGGACAAATGGAAGTCGCGGGTGCGACATGGGAAGTCACAGGCGTGACATTTATTCAAGAAGAGTTCAGTAGATCCAGTAGCCTCAAACCAAAATTGATCATGAAGTCATGGGTGCGACTGTTGGAATTGCAGGTGTGACTCGAGGAAGTTGAAGGCGTGACACCGGAAAACTGACAAACTTGCACAAAGTCTGATTTGATGCCAAATTTTATATAAATTTGGAGAAGATAATAGGATAAAACATATATGGATGGAAAGATATGGATGTCTAGTTTTAGGAACAAAAATTGGATTGAGCATTGGACATTAGAAAATGAAGATATGAATTTTTGAAGGAATTATGCTCAAGCTGACAAAAAAGGACAGATTTAATAGCCAACTTGAAAATGTTGCTGGGAATTATAGAAGAAGAATTTGAGCATGCTATTCTATATAATTGTATCTCTAGAAGTATACTTTAATATGAAAAAATAACCAAGTGATTTTGAGCTCTATAGAAGGAGAAATTGAAGAATTAGTGACACATACTCAAACTGTCTTATAGATTAGAGAAATAAAATGTTATGATTTTTTAAGACATTAATATGTACGATTTAGGAGTTTGATAATCTAAAAAATTATAGTAGACATATCAAAGTTTCTAACAAAAAAATGGTACATGATTTGGAGTTGTATAACTTGAGATATGAAGAAAACAAGTCTCGGATGCGACACTAGAAGTTGCGGTCGTAACATTTCTTCAAAAAGGTCCAGTAGCAAAATGCTACTTTAGTCGCGGGCACGACCCCTATGACTTTGACACCAAAAAATAGCCGTTAGAAAGGGTTGCAACAGCTATATTTTGGATCCTAACGGTCATATTTGATGTTGGACTATAAATACAAGTTGTTTTGAAGCTTAAGAAGGTTAGAAAACAAGAGAACAACAACTGAAATCATTGAATTAAGATTTTGCATTAAAATCATTCTTGTATATGGCTTAGAGAGCCTATATTTGTAAAACATCAAATTTGTGAGCTTTAAATTGTAAAATCCTTGAGTTCATTAAGACTCATTGATTATTTGAGAGTTGGGTAAACTCTAGGGAAATTCTTTCTCTTCTTTTTTTTGTATTTCTTAAAGGGTTTGAGTGTGAGCCAAACAGGAAAACACTTGTATAGGTTGAGTGTGAACCTTTTTAAAATACTTGTAAGGTTTGAGTGTTAGCCTAAACACTTACGTTTGATCTTGCACCCATAAAAGGATCGGTTAAGGGAACTCTCAAGTGTGATCTTGAGGAGTGGATGTAGGCAAGGTTGCCAAACCACTATAAATTATTGTGTTCTTTCTTCTTCCCTTTCTTTCCTTCAATTAAATTTTTAATTTGCTGTTAATTCTGTAAACAACCAATTCATCCCCCTCTTGGTTACCAGAGGGACTAACAATTGGTATCAGAGCTTTGTTTTCACTTTTTAAAATATTTAACCATTTTAGAACAAAGATCAAAATGGCAACTTTAAGAGCAAGCATTGTTGAAGGAGGTTCAACCATTAGACCACCCTATTTTGATGGCATCGACTATCCATATTGGAAGAATCAAATGGAAATTTTCATGGATAGTGACGGTATTGATTTATAGGATGTGGTTGAAGAAGGGCATGCCATCCCTACTAAAATCATTGATGGCATAGAGGTGAATAAGCTCAAGAGTGGATGGACAAAAAATGAGAAGAAGGCAAATGGGAGAAACCAAAAAGTAATGCACACTCTCTATTATGCATTGAGTAGAGAAGAATATGAAAAAATCTCTCATTGCATTTCGGCCAAGCAAATATGAGACACTCTTGAGACCACTCATAAGGCACCAACCAAGTCAAGGGTAAGAAAATTCAACTTCTTACTCATGAATATGAATTGTTCAAAATGGAGCCAAATAAGAAGGTTTCGAAAATGTACAATTGCCTCATGGTGATTGTGAATGGGATGAGGAGGCTTGGGAAGGTATACTCCTTAGAAGACATCAATGGCAAGATTCTTAGAGTACTCCCCAAGAAGGATTGGGAAGCAAGGATAGCTTCCATTGAAGAGGCAAATAATTTGAGCATTCTTCCAACTGATATTTTAATGGATAAGTTACTCACTTATGAGATTACCCTATATCAAGGAAAACATAAAGAAAATAAGAGGTTGGTGTTCATTACTTCAAAAGAAGTATCCTCAAGTGAAAGTGAAGATGAAGAGGATGAGGAAGAGGATGATGATGATGACATAGCTATTCTTACATTGAAGATAAGGAACTTAATCCTTAAAAACAAGAAGCCATGTGAGAAGAAAGTCAAGCAAAGAAGCAATCAAGTGAAGTGCTTCAAATGTGGCAAGCATGGTCACATTGTACCCGATTGCCCAAAACTAAAGAATAAGAAGAACTTCAAGAAAAGGTCTTTGGCGGTCACTTGGGATGACTTAAGTGAATTGGACAAGGATGATGAAGATAGCAAAGATGAATATGCCAATCTTTGCTTCATGGCATTTGAGGAGGATGCACCTTCAAATGAGGTAAATTTTTCTAACTCCTCTAATATTAATGATAATGATGCCTTGCAATTGTTAGAATCTTTGTTTTATAAATATCAAAAATTACATGATAAGTATGATGTTTTGAAAGCCATGCATAATAAAGTTGTGGATGAATGTGATAGTTTTAAAAATGAAAATATTAATTTAAATGCCTCTAAAATTGTCTTGGAAAAGATTATCACTCAAAAGACTCATGAGCTCAATGAAATTAAAATTGAGAATGAAGACTTAAAGGCTAAAATTAGTACTCATGATGAGTCTTTAGTTTTGTCTTGCAATGGCAATGACAAGTTAGATGAGATTTTTAAATCTCAAAGTGTTGAACCATCCACATCTAAGACCAATGTATGTTGTACCACATCATAATTGCCTTGTGAACTCCTTAAGAAGAATATGACCAAGGTAAGGGGTAAACAAATACCCTTATTTGCATGCACTATACCCCATTCTAATCATAATGAGAAATGCTTTTATTGTGGCAAATTTGGTCATAAATATCATAGATGCCATGTTAGAAAAATGCATCTAGGATATAACTATATGGTTGCTCCTATTGCTAAACCCCAAGGACCCAAAAGAAAATGGTACCAAAAATGTATTCTTCCACTTCTTATATGCAGAAATTTGTGAGGAAGAGCGAAAGAGCAAAAAGGGTTTATCTTCCCCCCACATAAAATATATGGTGCAAACAAAGCTCATGCTTATAGAGCATGTGGAAATGGAAGGGTACATAGGACATGCACCAAGGGATATGAAGCTTTCAACAATTGGAGTATGAAAGAAGGCACTACCAATGGAGTAATGGTAGCAAGTCTCGATGGAGGAGAGCTTGGTAGAGATAAGTATACTTTCAAACCCCCTTTGCAATTCAAATAAAAGGCATGCTTTGAAATTGATTGAATTGGATATTTGAATATGTTTGAATGTTTCATTTGGTATCATGATTGAATGTGTTTGTTGCATTCATTCAATGAGAAATGGGGAGAAATTTTTTAAAAAAATTGCCTTTTGATGATGTTTGTTGCTTTGGTGATCCCTTTAGCACCCCTTAAATGTTTTTGAATGATTAAGGGGAAGAAAGTTTTATAATTTCAATTGGTATCATTTTTATGATGTCATTTCATTTAGTTTCCCTCTAGTACTTCAATTGGTATAAATTATTTTTTAAAGAGGGAGAACTTGACCTTTTTAATGATATTAAAAAGGGGGAGAAGTTTGTACAAGTATTTGTATTTCATTGGTATTTATTTATATGAGCTATTTTGTTGAAATATTTGAACAATTGTATGCATGGTTTTGTTATCATAAAAAAGGGAGAGATTGTTAGCCCTCTTGAGCTTGCTGTTAATTTTGATGATAACAATATGTTAATTATGTTATTTGAGATAACATTTTGTTTGAGTTGATTAAGGCATGAGCAATCATGACCATTTCTCAATTATAGGTTAACACATTCAAAAGGTCTTGAATGACATTTAAAGAGAAGTCATTAAGTGCACTTGCTTAGGGGGAGCATACTTGGAGAAGTGCAGAAAATAATTCTAGATTGTTGGTATGTTGCGGGCGCGATAACTAGTAGTCGCAGGCGTGACATTTATTCAAGAAGAGTTCAGTAGATCCAGTAGTCTCAAATCAAAATCGAGCATGAAGTTGTGGGCGCAACTGTTGGAATCGCAGGTGCGACTCGAGGAAGTTGAAGGCATGACATCGAAAAACTGACAGACTTGCACAAAGTCTGATTTGATACTAAATTCTGTATAAATTGGGAGAAGATAATAGGACAAAACATATATGGATGGAAAGATATGGATGTCTAGTTTTAGGAACAAAAATTGGATTGAGCATTGGACATTGGAAAATAAAGATATGAATTTTTGAAGGAATTATGCTCAAGCTGACAGACAAGGACATAATTAATAGCCAAGTTGAAAATGTTGCTGGGAATTATAGAAGAAGAATTTGAGCATGCCATTCTATATAACTTTAGCTCTGGAAGTCTACTTTAATATGGAAAAATAATCATGATTTTGAGCTCTATAGAAGGAGAAATTGAAGAATTAGTGGAGCATGCTCAAACTATCTTATAGATTGGAGCAATAAAATGTTATGATTTTTTAAGACATTAATATGGACAATTTAGGAGTTTGATAATCTATGAAATTGTAGTAGACACCTCAAAGTTTTCAACAAAAAAAGGGTACATGATTTAGAGTTGTATAACTTGAGATATGAAGAAAATAAATCGCGGGCACGATACCAGAAGTCGCGGGCACGACGTTTCTTCAAAAAGATCCAGTAGCAAAATGTCACTTTAGTCGCGGGCGCAACTCCTACAACTTTAACACAAAAAATAGCCATTGGAAAGGATTCTAACAGCTATATTTTGGATCCTAACGGTCATATTTGATGTTGGGCTATAAATACAAGTTGTTTTGAAGCTTAAGAAGGTTAGCAAACAAGAGAACAACAATTGAAATCATTGAATTAAGATTTTGCATTAAAATCATTCTTGTATATGTCTTAGAGAGCCTATATTTGTAAAGCATCAATTTGTGAGCTTTAAATTGTAAAATCCTTGAGTTCATTAAGACTCATTGATTATTTGAGAGTTGGATAAACTCTAAGGAAATTCTTTCTCTTCTTCTTTTGTATTTCTTCAAGGGTTTGAGTGTGAGCCAAATAGGAAAACACTTGTATAGGTTGAGTGTGAGCCTTTGTAAAACACTTGTAAGGTTTGAGTGTTAGTCTAAACACTTGGGTTTGATCTTGCACCCATAAAAGGATCGGTTAAGGGAACTCTCAAGTGTGATCTTGAGGAGTGGATGTAGGCAAGGTTGTCGAACCACTATAAATTCTTGTGTTCTTTCTTCTTCCCTTTCTTTCCTTCAATTAAAATTTTAATTTATTGTTAATTCCGCAAACAACCAATTCAACCCCCCTCTTGGTTGTCAAAGGGACTAACAATAAATATCAAGAATATTTATTTACATAAATAAATTCATAATAAAATATACATATACAAATGTACTCAGAAGCATATTTATTTCAAAAGAACAATGGCTATATATATATATATATA
>CANXYC010040578.1:0-12015 GCA_948193065.1 Aleurites moluccanus
TATTAGATATGTGTTATTGCATAAAGGAATGGATATAGTATGATTTGTGTAAAATGAGGCTTATAAGGTATAATGTGTATGCCTTATGTAATTTGGTGTGTTTTGATGTCTGTTTATGTGAATTATATGATTTGTAATGATATAAAGTCTTACCGGAGTGTTATATGTGAAAATAGGTGAACCGTCGAAAACTCCACCTCAGAGTGTTGGACAACAGACCGACTAGGGCTACTGTCAGTGTTTTTTGGGGCTAACTGGATATATTGCTTAAAGGTGAGTCCTTATGTATAATTATGCATGATTTGCATTATATATGCTATAATATTTCATTGGAGCCAATAAAACAGAGTTTGATACCTAAAAACCCAAACAGTACAAATTGGCTCGTAAATAAGTCCGCCGAAACGACCAAAATTGACCCAAACTTTGTTGGTCTATAAAATGAAATCCAGAAAGCCAATTGGGCCACCACTTGGCCCAATCATCTAGTCTCGACCTAAACTTTGAAACGGTACCTCATGGTCCATCTAATTCCTTTGGTAACCTAGTAAACCAGAAACCACTCAAAAATTCCAAAATGGACACGTAATTTGGGAGCCAGTTGCGGCAACGCAACTGGGCCCCACCGAATAATTTTTTGACAATTTTCCAATTTGTTCCATTATTCTTCATATATGTATATATGATCATTCTACATCTATATAAGTTCTATTTGTGCTATATTTACTGATTATATGGAGACACAAACATATGATATTAAAACAGAACTACTTCGATGGGTAGTGTAAAATTTCATCGACCGTGTGCACACTGGTGTTAAATAACTTAACCCTTGCTGGAGAGGGTGTGTAATATTCTCTAGTATTCATAAAATGGCCCATGTTAGGGAGGGTGTGTAATATTCCTTAGTCGTAAAGGCTGATCCCCTTTGCGTTTAGAAATTTCTTCACTTTATTATTGTGCTTAATACAGACAGTTTGATTATAATGGTTAATGGATTTAATCCTGTTATATCATATGTGCGTTGACTTTTATATTAAATATTGATATGAATACTCATATGTTTATTGATACAGATACTTGTTATTTCTTTTACTTGTTATCATGTATTGATTCTACAGGCCATATAAGGGCAGTTATTGATTATATAGCATTTACTGCATTTTTATGCATTTGGATTCACTGAGTATTTTTATACTCACCCCCTTCAATGGTTATCATTTTTAGGTCAGCAGTGAGGCCCGTATTCCATTGGCACATCTTATCCTTGCTGTGAAAATTTTATTACTTGTGACATGCAAATTCCAGTTCCAAAGATATATGTAAATATTTGTATAGTATAGAGGTTCCATGGTACTATAAATTAAGGTTAGCATGTATATATATGTGTGTTGCATCTTTATATCTATAAGTTATATTATTAGATATATTCATATATGTTGAGATGAATGAATGTGATCAGATATATAAATATTTATTTTGAGTTGATATTGGAGATCCATAGGGATCCTTGAATTGAGATAGATGGTGAAGTATATAGTAGAAGTGCTTAATTGCATGTTTTTCAGCTGGGCATACTCCTTATATAGAGGAGATGATGCCCAAATTTTATGAGAATTGTCAAGCCATATTGAGCTTGTTATTGAATTGCATGCCATATAGTACAGGTATTTGGGTTCTTCGTGGTACTGATAGCATAAGCAACACCCGTACCCTAGGACCGTCACGACTCCGAAGTTGGGTCATGACAGATAATCAATATGAATAATAGATAAACAAATATAAGTTAATAGGTTTTGCACACCAGTTTTAGAAGAAAGAAAGTTAAGTAGCAACAATAGTCTGTGTTTAATAAACAGTTCATTAATATATCAATCATATGGATATGACAGATGATGGGGCTTAACACATATAACAATATATAAAACACATGTAAGTTATATAAGGCTAACCAAGCCTTATGGCTAGGATATTAACCCTTCCCAGCTAGGGTCCATGATATAAATTGTGTACAATGCCGACGATATTTACCCACTACTTTGTCGGTAAGGTAGCTCTGTCAAATTAACATATAATTAAGCAATAAAATCATTAATTTTGGAAATTCATTAATAGGAACTAATAGGAAACAAGGAACTCATCAATGATCAAATAGTTTGCAAATTAATCAATCGGTATCGTTAGTCAATCACATATAAGCAATGGAAGCTATAAATAGAATAGCAATAGGTATGGCATTCAAGTATGGTTTGGATAACAAAGTGTTCATTCAATGTCAATTACGTTAGTGTAATTGGCTAGCCAACATTGCTGGCGATGATGACATTGACTTGGTAGGCTTATGAAAAACTCATTGAGGCATTTTGTCAAATACTTAGTGTATAACTTTCATTAGGCATTTAGGTTAGGTTTTGGTGCATTTTCAACAATGCCCAAATTTCAACAACAAATTCACAATGTGGAAAATTCAATAGGCAAATGATATCCAACAAATAACATTACACAATAGATCAAATTTGGATTGGAATTCAAGGGAAAAACCAAACAAAAATGCAAAGGAACAAGGCAATTAGGGTTCGGCCAAAACATGGCCATTTGAAGATGGATTCCATAATTCAAAATATGACTTTAGGCATGTAATATAATGTATATTAAACTCATATAAGCTTCCAAATTATCAAAAGACAACTTGATTCTTCAATTTCTTTAAAGTAGGCAATTATGGAAATCTTGCTCTTCCTTTGATTCTACACCAAAACTATCACTAAATTAGTTTCCAATGAATACAATTAAACATAATTTAACTTAATTATGAATTATGGAAGCTAATTCTAGGGTTTGGTTAGAAACATAACCTAATTAGTGTTTGAAAATTGGGAATTCCCCTACAATTTGAACAAATTGGTGCAATCTAATGCTAAACCCATCTAATTCAACATCTAAAACACCTAATTAACTTAAAAGGATGAAGAAATCATCACATTACCTCAAAGTGGTGGAGTGGCTGAAATTCAATTGTGAAGAATTCTTGATTTCCTTTGATCTTTTTGGTGAAAAATGGATGGAATTAGGTTAAACAAGGCTTGAATTCAAGTTTTCTATGGTTTTTCTTCAAAAATTTGCATGAAATTTGATGGAAAATTGGTGGATGAGTTTTGGCCAATGAGTGAAGAAAGTTAGAAAGAAAATTTGATGGAAAATGGCTAAGAGTTGTATTTATAGGTGGGAAGTTATGGAAATTAGGTTTTCCACCCTAAAACTTTTATTATTTCTACTTTTCACCCGAAAGCTTTCTGTAACTAATTCTGTCAATTCTATTCAGTTTTAGATTTCAAAGTGGGAGTGAATAAGCTTATTTTTAGCTGTAGTTTAACATCATACAACTTTTGGAATAATTCTGGGTCCTAGACAGTTAGTTTTCCAAAATACCCTTAAAGTTCTACTTATTTATGATTTTGCCATTCTATTGATTTTTTATCATTCTTAACACTTTTCTATAATTTCTTTATATCATTAACTATCATTATTCTTAATCTTTCATTATCCATGTATTTGAGAAAAATAAATCTTAAATTCAGTACTGTACTAAATCCTTAAATTGAGCATTTACTACCGGTGCTATAGGTCCAATACTTAATAAAACTGCTTGGTAACTGCAACTTAATTTCGGGGTATTACACCAAGCCTTTTGCCAGTGCATGGAACACTGTCTGGTGGCATGTGGAACCCTATCTAGTGGCGCATGGCGTTGAGGCGAAGGTTGCTAGCGGATCCTGCTGGCAAGGCTAGTTAGATCTGCCTAGGGCCTTGGCAGATCCACGAAGTCTAGCTGGCAGATCCGTCAGGCCTATTTGTAGGCACCAACTTTGTGCTTCTGCTTTCTGTCTATTCTGAATGCTCTAAGTTTGTAGTGATTTTTATCAGTCCGATATGTAGTTCACCTAAGTCTCGGAGGTGTGAAATCACGTGTTTACAATAATATTTTAAGATTGCAAATGGAAAACTTTTCTTCACAGATTATATCAGTAAAAACCCAATTAAAATTAAATTTTTTCCTTAATGTTCAATATGAGAACAATGTTTAAGATCTAGTCTTCTAGATAAGGATATTGTCCTCGATTTTGATATGTTTTGGAAAATGAAGACTTTATAAATCATTCCTGATGGAATTAAATTTAAAAAGTTTTTTCAACCTTTCACCACCATCCTTTCCTTGTTTCTTTGACAACCATCCCTAACCAGTTCATTTGAATCCATTTAAGAAGATTTGGTGAAGTTTTGTTGTGCCGATTCTCATACAAAATTCTTATCCAAAACCACTCATCCTTTTTGGAAAAATCTAGAATTCTTTATTTCTCTCTTTTTCAAACAAAATGAAGAAATTAATCCAATAAAGGCAACCCACCCAAGAATGTCTCTTTCAGATCTTTATATGACAATAGTAGAATGTACACAACTTTTACCATAAGGCCTCATTGAAACCACTAAGTCAAATTGGGTATGTCAGGCATTCTATGTGAATAAGAGATCTGAATAGCTTCGAGGAAATAAGAGATTAGTTATTGATTATCAATATTTAAATCATTATTTTAAAGTACGATAAATTCCCATTACCAAAAATCTCCTCATTGTTTACTCATTTGTCTTTAGCAAAAATATTTTCCAAATTTAATCTCAAGGCAGGATTTTGGCAACTTGGCATTCAACCAGATGAGAGGTTTAAAATAACTTTCTGTGTTCCTAATCATCACAATCAATGGATGGTAATGCCTATTGGATTGAAAGTTGCTCTATCTCTCTTTTAAAAAGCAATTGTGAAAATCTCTGTGCCACTTCTTTACAGCTCATTGATTTACATTGATGACATTCTTTTTTTTCTTTAATTTTCAATCTCATCGACAACTGCTTTCCCAATTTTAGTCTCTATCAAAGTAGTATAGGGTAATGTTGTCAGCCACAAAGATGCATCTGACTAAAGATGAAATAACTTTTTTGGGAATGATTTTCAAAGATGGTCAATACCATCATAGACCACACATGAAAAAGCAAATCCACTCAAGAAAATGCTAAAGAAAGATTTTCTACCATAGTTTGACAAACATTTAGCAACAGTTCAACTTTTGAAAAAGGAATTGCATAATTTACCACCATTACAAATTCCTTATGATGGAAAAAAAAATTTCTTCAGACTGATGCTAGTGATAATTAATGGGGTGCTACTCTTTTTGAAGAAAGAAATGGAAGAATGCAGATATATGCACATGGCATTAAACAATTCAAAGACTCTGAATGCCATTATCATTCTATATTCAAAGAAATTTGGGAGTAAAAAATGCAACAAAGATATTTGAAATTCATTTGATTGGTCATCACTTCACTGTTATAATGGACTACTTATCTTTTCCAAAAATGTTGAATTTTAAGGGAAATATTCTTTCTCATCCCCAATTGCTTTGCTTGAAAGAGTGGTTCAATAAATATAAATTTGATGTGGAACACTTCAAGTGAGATAAATATTTAATTCTAGACTTTCTTTCCATGCCTCAAGAAATCTCATGTTCAATAATCAATCTTTTCAAAGCCATTCTTTTAATCTTCTTGGCATCCTCTACCTTATCTTCATAGCCACCATTTTCAAAGCCTTCTATCTGAAGTTAAAATAAATATTTCTCAGCAAGTATTGTATTCTCTTTTAAAGTCTCAAATTTTTTAATGTTAGTCTCTTCTCATTAGAAAATATGGTCCTTAGTTTATAAGAGGTCTTGACATAATGGAAGGTAGAAATAACTCAAATAAACTTAAACTTCTTTAACCTAAACCCATAAACTTGAAAAAATTTATTGAACAGGGATAAACATTCGATTCAATGAGCCGATATAAAATAATAAAACATGCGTATTATTCATTTACATGATGAAAAAAGTCCATGGAATCCAATCTCATTAATATTCATTAATCGTAAAGGGAAAGCTGATCTTGGCTCTTTTAATATTCTAACTACAGGTCACAGTGAGATCAGCTCTAACCAGACATATATATGCTCTCTTATCCATATCCAAAGTGATGTGTATGTATATATATATATATTATTCATTTCTTTAATGTTTTCATGAAATGTTTAGATGTAGAATTAAATTGAAATATATTAATACACAGTAAGACTGAAGAAGAATTCAATATCTGATCCATTAGGTCCCACTATAGAAGTACTCAGGGTATCTAAAAATCATTAACAAAAATGGATTAACTATTACGTAAGGAAATTTCCTAATTTATGATTATTGTAGAACACTGAAATATTCCACCAAAAATTCGTAGTCTCTATCTTAAAATGAGATATAGCCTCCTAAAAAAAATAATACTAAACAATAACCAACTCAATCATATCAATTTCCCATATGGGCCTACAATCATCATCATAACATCCTCCTCAACAATCCAACATTTTAATGAGCAATTCATAAAATATAAATCATTCTACTTACACTAATAAATTCAATTATCCTATGATCCATAATTAACTATCTTTAATCTTTATTTAACAATCTGTTTATAAATGGCATTTGAAATAATTAATATTCTTGGAAATTAATTAAACTGTAACTGATCCATTATACCATATAGAAAAATATCAATAAATTTCAAATTAATAATCTCGATATAGCTTAAAGAAATCGTTTGAACTTATGATAATTTTGATTCATTATATTCTGAATTTACCTAATATCAGTTCCTAAATACATATCTTACACCAAATAATTGCATGAAGATATTGTGGTGTCTTTTGTGGTGACGGTCCGGATTCGAACCTAAGGTATATCAGTAAGGATGAACCAAAAAGAGGAAAGGAGTCTCCACTCGATTAAAGGTGTAACCGAAACCATAAATGCAGTGAATTTCCTTCCTTTAGGAAATGAGTGACGATTTTATCCCCAGCTAAGTACCAGACCACCTAATTCAGAGATCTAGGTAAGGAAACTGGGTACAGATTGGAGAAGGTGTTAGGCACCCTAGCCTGTCTGGCCATTGGCTAGTCCCCCTATTTAGCTTAAAGTCATAGATAAACTAAACTTAAGTATAATATTGAAAGAAATGCTGTGAGATTATTTGTATACCCTAGTCCTTAGGACTTAGTATAGAGTGAGTGGGATGTCGAACTCAAGGAATTTAAGAGGATTTTGTATTAACCAAATAGAAACTAAGATGGATAGTCAAACAATATTAATAAGAGATTGGTTTCTAAACTAAATTCAATATCTATTATCCTAATTAATGAATAATTAAAGATAGTTATTAGAATTACAAATCATAATTGATTCTATCTATAAAAGTTATATGCATGCAAAAATTGGAGAAAATGACCTAATGTTCTTAAAAACAATTCTCATTCTCAATTAAAAGTATTTTGATCTAGAGTCTATAAGCATTCTCATGTCATCATAGAGATAGAACAAAACTATCAAGTTCCATGTCATTTCTTTAACCCCTTAGGGAGGATTGCTTGTCTCCAAGTACTTTCCTATCCCTAAGAAACTTCAATTGCATTTCCACCAAATTATCCCAGCTCTCGTTGTGAATAAATTGACTAACAAGTTATATATGGTGATCAAACATACATAACAAAATTAAGAACTCAATTGAGATTAAATCTTTTAATGCATATAGCAAAGATAGTAGATAAATTAAAACTTCATTGCAATTCAAATAACTAAACTCAAAGCAAATACATTGTGTTTATAAATAAAAACTATCTAAACTATCTAAAAAAAAACTATCTCCTCTCCCCCCTTAAAACATAAGTAAATACATGATTTTGTAGTACCCTAAGTACCCCAATTCATGCCTCTTCCAAAAAGGGATGAAAGTGAAAAGGCATGGTGAAAGGGTGTTGTAACTACTCGACACATACTGGGCGACTCGGCACGGAGAGTTTTTGTCATGAGTCGGCAACATGCCTTGTCTCTGTCACGACTCGGCACCGATTTGGAATTTTCCCATCTTTGCTTGAATCATTCCTTGCTTTCTTCATTTTACCCAAATTATCTCAAAACACCTACAATACTTAAGAAAACATCAAACATACCAATTTCCAACATTACTTAATAAAAAGACACATACAATAATACAAAACACACATAAATAAATACCTAAACACCTATGCTATTTTGCATTATATCAAGAAACAAACCATAAGACAAAAAAGTAAATTCTATCATGACACATGCTCGACCATACCATAAATCAAACCAAGCACAATTCCTATGAAAGATTGGAGGAGTCACTAGCGGTTTTATTTAAAACCCAACCTCCTTAGACAAAATTATACTAGGTCTAGTAAATTATACAATCTCACAAGGCCACACCTAAAGCTTTTCTAAAATGTTCATGTTCATTGCACTACATCTATTCGCACTATCCCTAAATAAATGAAAAGAGAAATGAACCATCTATCCCTAATGAAACATGTGCACCTTAGACTTTGTCTTTTTGGGACTTAATGCATTCTAAACATGTTTATCTTTCATGCATGCTTAGGCTTTACAAGCTTCATGTTATTTATTTTACTTTGTCCCTACATGTATAGCTTATACAACATAAATGTATGCATACTCTGCAAAATGGCATATTTCCTTCTAATCATATCAAACATCAAGTTCATTATATGCATAATGCATAACATATAAGTATGACACTTTAACCATTCATTTCATATACAAGTGACCAAAACTCATCAAGATTACATACACCAAATCATTCACAAACCAAACTACATTTGACAACTAACCTAAACATGGCATACTAACCTACAAGAGTCATGTTGTATTGCATGGCAACAATGTGTGTGATTAGCCAATCATGCTTTACTCATTTTAAGTCCATGCTCAAATTATTCATTCATGGCATTATGTCAAACTTTAAATTTATTCAACCATGTATTCAATCATGACATATTGTCACATAATATAAAATGTATCAATTTTCAAGCTAATAACCAAAAATAGGCACCATAGCAACAAATATGCACAACTAAACTTAACTTTAGCACTTTTACTCCTAGCATACTTCTGAATTAATAAAAACTATAATATAGTCATTCATCCTAAGTTTCATACATCTATTCTGTAATATCTATCATTTTTTATTTTATTAATTGTATATTTGTTGAATTTAATTAATTGAAGATATAAATGTTTGAGGAAATCCAAAAATTTCTAGTTACAGGGTAGATTTTTGTGAGGCTGATTTCTTGATCTTAAAGGAATAATTTGGTAAAGTGTAAAATATAAAAGTTATAGGTGTATATCTCATATTCAATTTTGTAAAATGGTTCTTTAAAATTCTATGTATGTGAAGAGTTATGCCTCCTTGAGCAGGATCTGTCTGATTCATTAATTTCTGCAGGAATCTGAGTATGTTTGAATTTTTTGGGAATAATTGAGGCTATTTGAGCCAAAAGTGTAAACATGAGAAATGTTTCTTTATGTATTTTGTTGTTGGCTGTAAAATTTCAAGAGATTTGGATAAGTATAACTCAGCAAAGAGTGGAATTTCTCAGGTCTATTTGGATGAATTTTGGGCAATAAGTCAGGGTGAATTTTAGAGAGTCACCATGGTCTATGTAGTGATCTTTGTGATTTGAATTTTGGATATGTTGGACCCATGAATGTCTATTTTAAGTGACAAAAAGAATCAGGAAGTTTGGATGCTTGTAACTCATTTGCGAGCGGATTAAATATAAGTTGTCGAGGAAGGGTTTCAACTCGGCAGAGATTGGTATTAGCGAGTTGGCAAATATGAGGTGGCATTTGCGAGCCGGTAATGTGAGCAAAGTGGCAAGGTGAGATTGCCGAAGTGGAGTTAGGCGAAGAGGAATTTGGCGAAGAGGAATAAGGAGAGGTGGCATTATGCGAAGAGGCATTGCCAAGGTGGCATATGCGAAGAGGGAGATAGGCGAGGCGAGTTTAGTGAAGAGGCATTGCCGAGGTGGCATATGCAAAAAGGGAGATAGGCAAAGTGAGTTGGCAAAGAGGTATTGCTGAAGTGGCATATACAAGGTGGCATATACGAAGAGGAGTTCACGAGGAGAGTTTGGCGAGGTGGCATATGCGAGGTGGCGTATGAGAATTGGATATGTAAAGTGGGATTAGCGAAGTGGCTTATGCGAAGTGGCATTGCCTAAGCATATTGACGAAGTGGGAATTGCAAGCTAGCTTATGCGAGGTGGCATTGCCAAGGTGGGTTGGCGAGCAGAATTTTGGGGCAGTGGCCTATTTAACCAGTGCCCAGTAGCGATTTTCTTCACGATTTTCTTTCTTCTTCTCTTCGTTCTTCTTCAGTTCTTCACAGATTAGTTCCATTTATTTTATAATGAATTAATACTCAAAATTAATGCATTAAATCTCTAGATTATCATATTTTAAGGTATCAATCATCAGTTTCAAGCCGATTTTCTCAAGAAATTCAGTTTTGGATAAATAAGGTAAATTTTCATCAAATGTCATTTCCTTTTAGATTAATAAAGTTTGGTAGTTAGAATAGTTAATTATGGGTATATAGAATTTCTTACAAGCATTTTGAAGCTATTAATGGTAATTAATGTTGGAGAAATCAGAATTTATGGACTGTCATAAATAGTAACATGAACAATAAATTCGAAATAAATTTCAGATTTTCTTTAAGAGATGAATTAAATTGATGTTGGGAATAAAAAATAGAAACTCTAAGACGGTTAAATATTAAGAAATCATATTGAGTATTATTGATTAAGGAAAACCCTAATTTTGAATATTTGGAGAAATTTCATAGGAGAAGAAAAGCAAAGAAATTGAGGAGATTGTTGTTGAGCAAACTGTTAAAGGAAACTCAAGAGTAAATTGTGTAGAGGTAAGTATGAACATTGCATTTGCTATTGCTTCTTTGAAACGATATGTCCAACATTCTTAATGTTCACCCATATGATTCTCATATACTTGATATTGTATTATCGGACAAAGTTCTAAGATACTCTAAAACCAAAATTTACTATTTGTTTCATATGATTACCAGGTATATATATGTATATAATGTAAATCACTTGGTCAATAGTCTTGGACCAAGTTCATATGATTCCTATTTGTTAAACCTGACTAGAATTTATGCTATATGTTGATGGTCTTATGACCAATATGTTTCTTATGAGATTGTAACCATATGACCCTATGGATAGAATGCTCTTCCCAATGAGAGTAAATTCATCGGTCCATTGTGCACTTTGGGAACCTAGCTGATAGGGTTTTTATCAGTGTTTCACCTAGAGGGAACTATGAACTCTAGGCGTATGCCTGGCCAAGCATGCGTTTGCGATAAGGTAGCAATGACTATCGATGCCCTCTGTTGTGATAAGTAGCATGGCTACTGATGCACTCTGCAGTTCTATCATGTGATTTGACAGTGCTATTCGATTATGAGCACTTCTGTTCTTGTAAGCCTAACCATATGATGATTTCTTACCCATGTTCTTGGAATTGATCTTTCCTTTGGATTGACATATATGTATATATTTTTCTTTCATATTGCATATTCATATCTTAATGAGTTGAAGGCCCACTCCTCTTCTGTGGATTTCAGGTGATAGTGTAGCTCGTGAGAGAGCTAGTAGAAAAGATCAAGCTTCTTGATTTATTCCTCCAAGAAGCCTCCATTGAAAATATTTGGAATATATATGTTTGTATATTCATTGTATGGTATTATGGTATTGTATGTATTGGGAGTATATTATAGAGCTACGTAGTTAGTTATTAAAGAGGACACTATTTTGATGTATAAATTGTTACATTTTGGGTTACTTTATTCCTTAGTGATGTGGGATACATCTTTTGATCAGTACGGAACAAGAGGAAATTACGAAATGATAAAAATAAAGATATGAATTATGCTTATATGGATCATAGAAATGAATATTGAATGATATCAATATTTGATATGAATGTATAATATAAATGAAATTCAGAATAAGAGTGTTCTACGGGTTTATGG
>CANXYC010040598.1:0-22866 GCA_948193065.1 Aleurites moluccanus
TTCGCAATTCCTCTTCGCCTTTTCCTCTTCGCCCTTTCAAGTTCGCACTTTCCTCTTCGCATTTCTCTTCGCATCTCCTCTTTGCCATTCCCTCTTCGTATCTCCTCTTCGCCATTCCCTCTTCGCATCTCTTCTTCGCCATTCCCTCTTCGTATTTTCCTCTTCGCCATTCCCTCTTCGCCATTTCCTCTTCGCATTTTCTCTTCGCCATTTTCTCTTTGCCATTTCCTCTTCGTATTTTCTCTTCGCCATTTCCTCTTCGCCTGGCCAGCTCAGTAAGGCCTCCTTGCAAGGCCAGTTCGGCAATGCTAGCTCGCCTGGCCATCTAGCCAATGCCGGCTGAAAACACTTAACCAAAATCACGGAAATTAGCTTCAGACATGCAAATTCCTAACTTTCAGTACTTAGAATATTTTTACCTATTTAGGAACTCAATCTATCAATCAATATTCTATACTGAAATTTCCATTCTCATTTACAATTATTATTCAAAATAATTAAATAAGTAAAATCATACTTACTGCCAAATAGATTAATTTAGCTAAGTAAAATTTTAAAATTATACACACATATTTATCCAAAATGCTATATGAAAATGGTAGGTGTTACAATATCAAATGAAGATCCTTTAGGATACCACAAACCTAAGTTAGGTGTATGCATAAGATATCTCATGATCCTTTTGACTCCAATGATGTCCAATTCTTTTGGATTTAATTGAAAACATGCACACATGTAAACACTAAACAAAATATTCGGTCTAGATGCGGTAAGATAAAGTAGAGAACCTATCATGCTTCTATAAAGCTTAGAATCAATACTTTTAAATTTCTTATCAACCTCCAATTTGATTGAGGTACTCATAAGAGAAGGTCGAGATTTGGTGTTTGTTGACCCTCTTGGGTTTGATGTTGATTTTAATGATAGCAAAACAATATAAATGTGTTATTTGTGCTAATGATTTGTTTGAGTTGATTGAGGCATGAGAAATCATGACCATCATTCAAACTATAGGATTAACACATTTTAAGGAAGTTTATAGAGTGCACATGCTAAGGGGGAGCAAAATTGAAGAAGTACACAAGTTAATCTGCGGAACTGTAGGTTGCTGATACGTCGCGGGCGTGACCCACTGAACAGTTCTTCAGAAAGTCTTCTGTATACTATAGTCACAGGCGCGATAGATAGCAGTCGCAGTCGAAACCCAAAACCAAATTTCATCCAAAAGACACAGAAGCTAAAAATGAACAATGTCACATTTATCGCAGGTGCGATAACCAGAGTCACAGGCGTGACCTTCACCTGTTGCAGGCGCGACACCAAGAAGACGCAGGTGCGACAATATCTTCAAAAGTTCTAGGAGTCTCAAGGTGAATAGCGACACGAAAGTAATGGGTGCGACAAGGACAGTCGCAGCAACGACTAGTAAAATTCAAACGCACGACTCTGAAAAAACTGACAGATTTGCACATAGTCTGGAGTGATACTAAATTCTGTATAAATTGGGAGAAGTTATTAGGACAAGCCATATATGAATGGAAATATATGGATGTCTAGTTTTAGGAAGAAAAATTGGATTGAGCATTGGACATTGGAAAATGAAGTTATGAATTTTTGAAGGAATTATGCTCAAACTGACAGACAAGGATATAATTAATAGTGCAACTTGAAAATATTGCTGGGAGTTATAGAAGAATAATTTGAGCATGATATTATAAACAAATGAATATCTAGATGTCTAGTTTCATATGAAAAAAGAATCAAGTGATTTCAAGCTCTATAGAAGGAGAAATTGAAAAATTAGTAAAGTATGCTCAAACTATCTTATAGATTGGAGCAAGAAAATGTTATGATTTTTTAGAACATAAATATGGATTATTTTGGAGTTTAGTTAAACTAAAAAATTTAATTAGACATCTCAAATTTCCAACTCAAAAAATGGTGCATGATTTGGAGTTGTATAACTTAAGATATGATAAAATAAAGTTACAGCTCTGACAGGGATAAAAAGTCATGGGCGCGACTCCTGCGATTCAAACAGCAAAACTAGCCGTTGGAAAGTGTTCTAACAGTTATATTTTAGTCCATAACGGCTATATTTGATCCAAGGCTATAAATACAAGATAGTATGAAGTTCAAACAGGTTGGAGAACTTGATATTAACAAGAGATTAATTGTTTGAGTGATTAAATCAAATTAATTCTTGTATTTACTTGAAAAGAGCTGAAATTGTTAAAGCACCTTTAGTTGTGCTATTCTTTGAGTGTTGAAAAAATTCTAGCAAGGGGTTTTTCTTATTCTAGTAATGGGTTTTTCTTTTTCTACTCTTTTGTAATTCTTATTGGGTTTGAGTGTGAGCTTTAGAAAATACTTGTATAGGTTGAGTGTGAGCCTTTGTAAAACACTTGTAAGGTTTGAGTGTTACCCTAAACACTTGGGTTTGATCTTGCACCCATAAAAGGATAGGTTAAGGAAACTCTCAAGTGTGATCTTGAGGAGTGGATATAGGCAAGATTGTCGAACCACTATAAATCCTTGTGTTCTTTCTTCTTCCCTTTCTTTCCTTCAATTAAATTTTTAATTTATTGTTAATTCCACAAACACCCAATTCCCCCCCCCCCCCCCCTCTTGGTTGCCAAATGGACTTATAATTGGTATCAGAGAATGTCATAGGTTCAAATCCCTTAGAAGGTATATTGCTACTGGCAATTACTGGGGGGGGGGATTGTTGGGCGGAGGCTTGAAGGGCCAAGTCCAGTATCCTGTCGCCGACGTGCGTTCGAAATATGGTGTTGGCTGCTACGCAAGTATAAGAAAATAAAATTACGCCTTCGCTAACAGCTATAGCTTTTGGTGTAGCGGTAAGTGCTTGATCCTGATAGTGTTATCCATCCTAAATCTTTTGAGTAACTCTTTGGTGTATTTGGATTGATTTATGAATGTTCCATATTCTAGTTGCTTTATTTGCAATCCTAAATAGAAATTGAGTTCTCCCATCATGCTCGTTTCAAATTCACCTTGCATAGACTTATAAAAGTTCTTGCAAAGAATTTCATTAGTAGCACCAAATATGATATCATCAATATATATTTGAATAATTAAAATGTCTTGTTTGTCATGCTTAACAAAAAGTATCGTGTCAACTTTTCCTTTAGAAAAATCGTTTTCAAAGAGAAAGTTACTCAACCTTTCATACCAAACTCTTAGAGCTTATTTTAAACCATATAAAGCTTTAGATAATTTACACACATGGTTTGAAAATTTTTCATTTTCAAAACTGGGAGGTTGTTCTACATATAGCTCTTCTTGTATAAAACAATTTAAAAATGCACTTTTAACATCCATTTAAAATAATTTAAAATTTTTGTAGCATGCATAAGCAAGTAACATTTTTAATACTTCCAATCCAGCTACCGGATCATAAGTTTCATCAAAATCAATACCTTCTTCTTGTGAATATCCTTGAGCAACTAGTCTTGCTTTATTTCTTATCACAATTGCAGCTTCATCTAATTTATTGTGAAAAATCCATTTTGTACCAATCACTAGATGATCTTACGGTCTTGGAACCAATGTCCATACGTTGCTTCTTTCAAATTGATTGAGTTCTTCTTGTATATCCATGATCTATTGATCATCTTCAAGAGCATCCTTGATGTTCTTTGGCTCTACTTGTGAAAGAAAAACAATATACTCACAAGTGTTATGGACTTTTGATCTTGTTCTTACACCTTGATTGGGATCACCAATAATTTATGCCTCTTTGACCTCATTTCTTACCCATTGGATGATGTGATTCTTGACGTTGATGAGTAGGTTGAATTGATTCCTCAACTTTATCATTTCCTTCATTTGCATTTGTGATTTGATCTTCTTGCTCTTTTAAGGTAAAATCTCTTAATAGATCTTTAATAGTTTTGTCATGTTTATTCATAGCAATATTCTTAGAGGAAATTTCATCAAACACAACATGAACGGTTCAACCAAAAGAGTCCTTTTATTGAAGACCCGATAACCTTTTGAACTTAAAGAATAACTAAGAAAGATTGCTTCATCTGATTTAGCATCAATTTTTCCTAAATTATCTTTACCATTGTTTAAAAGAAAACATTATCAACCAAATGAATGAAAATATATAATATTAGGTTTTTCTCCTTTTCACAACTATATGGAGTTTTTTTAGCATTGGCCTAATCATTGCTCTAGTATGTAGAAAGATGTATTAACTACTTCTGCCAAAAAATATTTAGGCAAATCATATTCACAAAGCATAATTCTTGATATTTCAATAAGTGACCTATTTTTTCTTTCAACGACACCATTTTATTAAGGAGTTATAGGTGCTGAAAAATTATGTGTTATGTCATACTCTTTGAAATACATTTCAAAATCCAAATTTTCAAATTCTTTTTCATGATCACTTCTAACACTAGAAATAACATAATCTTTTTTATTTTGCAAAGATTTTAAAAGAGATATGAATGAATGATATGCATCATGCTTATGAGCAAGAAATAGCACCCAAGTATATCTAGAGTAGTTATCAACTACAATAAGGTAATAATGTTTTCCACCTAGGCTAGCGATTCTAGTAGGACTAAAAAGATCAATATACAATAATTGAAATGGTTTAGAAGTTGAAACAATATTTTTAAGTTTAAATGAACTTCTAGAATGTTTACTCTTTGCACAAGCATCACAAATATTTTCATTTTTGAAAGACATCTTGGGCAAAGCATTTACCAAATCCTTTTTGGAAAACTTTGAGATAACATCCATACTAGCATGACCTAATCTTCTATGCCATTAGGATGAAGCTTCATCTTTTGAAGCATATAAGCAAATATTTTCATGAGATGTATTATTTAGGTCCACTACATAGATATTTCATTGGCGATGGCTTATGAAAGTTACCTTATTGGTTTTAATTTCTACTACTATACATACAAGAGATTCAAAAATGATTTTATAACCAACATCACATAATTGACTAATGCTTAACAAATTATATTTTAAATTATCAACAATAAGCACTTTAGATAGAGAAACATCATCGTTGCCACTTGAGCCAATACCCATCACTTTGCCTTTGGAATTGTCACCAAAACTTACAATTCCCTTTTTAGGTTTGAGCTCAAAGAACTTGGATTTTTTACCAGTCATATGCTTTGCGCATCCACTATCCATAATCCAAGTATCCTTCTTTAAACTTTGGGCCTACAAAAGATAATACAATTCGTCTCTTTTTTGGTACCTAATTTCCTTTGGGTCCATACATGTTAGCATACTTGAGAATTTTTACATTCTCATCAACTAGAATGGAACCTTTAGGAATCCAAATCCTTTTTATGGAGTAAGGTCTCATATTCTTCATAAGACATTTATGTAATGCATGACTATAATTTTTACAATAATTGCATTTAACCATCCTTTTAGGATCCACTATTTCTTTTTTAAAAAGGTATTAACTTTTTTGACTTTTAAGTTAGAGTGGTACCCTAATCTAGCTTTACCGAAAATTGCTCTTTGTAATGCTATAATATTTTCAAGAGTTTTACTTCTTTGAGTAAACTTTCTTAAAAGTTCACTAGAATTTTTAAGATCACTCTTGATCTTATTATGTTCACATAAGAGATTTGAGTAATCATCTTTCAAATTTGAAATTTGAGTTGAGAGTTTCTCATTTTCAACATCAAAATTTGATTTATCTTTAGCAAATTTTCCTCAACTTGAACAAATTTTCTTTAAAATTTTATTTTCTTTTGAAATACTTAAGAAATTTTCCATGAGTTCATTGAATGTAAGTTATAATTCATAAAGAGTATAAGGTTTGATGTTTACCTCTTGAAGTTCCTCATTGAATTCTTCCTCTTCTTCCATTGTTATAAGATATAGGTTGACTTTCTCTTCTTCTTCATTATCAAAAGATTCATCATCACTTGAAGTGTCACTTCTACTCCAAGCTGCATATGCCTTATTTCTTTTTCTGAATTTCTTCTATTTCTTTACTTTTTCTTCTTATTCTTGATGTTTGGATAGTCCATCCTTATATGACCAGGCTTCTTACATTCATAGCAAATGATTTCAGTCTTCTTGTCATCAAACTGTTTCTTTTTTTCTTTTATGTCTCTCTTCTTGAACTTGTTCTTTATCATGAACTTACCAAATTTTCTTGAGAGTAAGACCAATTCTTCATCTTCATCCTCTTCACTAGAGATGATTTCTTCATTTTCTAGAATTGCTTTTAAAGCGATCCTTTTTTTCTTTCTTAGAGAGTTTTTCTTCTCCTTTATTCCTTAAGGCTTCTCTATTTGTGAGCTTCAACTCAAAAGTCATAAGATTTCCCACTAAATCTTCAAGAGTCATGGTACCAAGATTCTTTAACTCTTCAATAGCATCAACCTTGGCATCAAACTTTGCCGGAAGAGATCTCAAGAGCTTAGAAATGAGCTCCTTTTGAGTGAAATTTTTATCAAGATCTTTCAAATCATTCACAATGGTTGTGAATCGTTTATACATATCACTAAATGTCTCTTCTTTCTTCATGGTGAAGTTTTCAAAGTTTGAGGTGAGCATATTGATTTTTGTATCTTTGACTTGGTTAGTGCCTTTATGAATGACTTTGAGCATGTCCCAAATCTCCTTAGCCTAGTCACAAGCCAAAATTTGGTTAAACACTGTAGCATCAAGAGAGCTAAACAATAAGTCCATAGCTTTGAAATTATTAGCTATATTTTTCTTATCTTCAGTCGTAAAGTCAAACGAATTCTTTAGGGCATTGCCTTCCATGGTAATGAAGGGACCTTTCTCAATGACTTTCCAAAATTCAAGTCCTTTGGAACAATTGCGGATTCTCATTCTTACTTTCTATTAGTTGTAGTTTATACCACGAAAGAGTGGTGGTCTTATGGAGCATTGTCCTTTTTCAAAAGTAGAAGTAGATGTGCCTGCCATAATAAACAAGAATCGTAAGCTCTAAAAATCGTGAGATTTTATCCATGTTAGAGCACAAGCTTTAATACCAATTGTAGAAACTATATGGAAACACTCTTAGAGGGGTAAACATGAGTTTAAAATTTATAATGAAAGTATACAACCTATATTTAATTTATATGGCAATTTCAAATAGAAAGAGATAGAGTTTAAGAGAAACTTAGCCAATTATAGTGGTTCGGAGCACAATAGCCTCTCATACGTCTACTTCTCCCAATATCAACCCGATATTGAGGTTCCATTAAAACCGAGTGCAACACTCAAACTAATTACAATAGATTTACAAAAGATTTCACCCTGTTACAATGAGTCACCACTCACTAAACCTTTAATACAAGAGAATATGGAGATTTTAACATCTGACAATACAATACAAGCTATTTGAAATACTGCAAATTAAGTACAAATAGCTTTTTACAAGAATGAACACTCAAAATATGAGTTTCAGCACAAAGTGTTCAGTAATAATACAAAAACAGAGTATGTGTAGAAGATATAGAGTTTACATTTCAAATGGCATTTTTCAAGTTATTTTATCTTCAAATCTTCAAGTATTTATAGCCTACAAAGTGTGGAGTGAAAATAAGACCGTTCTGATTGTATTTAATGTAAGATTTGCTTCAAAATTTCCCTTCAACAGCTATAAATTGTTCAAAGTCTGCTGATGTTTACAACCCAACCACCATTCACGGGAGTGAAGTTTTGTCACTAGCATAAAGGATAAGTCTTCACGATCATGAAATTTTTTTTACGACTATCAAAAATCTCTCTGTATTTGATCATAATCAGTTTCATGGGCGTGATGAATTGTTCACAGGCTTGAAAAAATTTTCTATCTTAAATTGTATTTTGGCTTAATTTCCTTCACGGTCATGAAGATTTGCCTCAGGCGTGAAGCTCTGTTTGACATTAAACTTAAACTAATAGCCAAGTTAAATGCTTTAATATTATAATATGCATAATATAACACTTAAGTATTATGAGAATCAATATTTAGGAATCATCAAAATCATCATAGGGCAACATAATTGGTATATAGCAGCCGCTAGTGGTAACACATATTTATTCAATAAAGATTGGACCATTTGATGTTAGACTATGGTATGTAGCAGCCACTAGTGGTAACACATATTCATTCAACAACACAATAGGCATAATCATAGTGGTAACACATATTTATTCAATAAAGATTTAAAGTCTAGAGTTACCACTTGTTGCAATGAACTTTAACCTCTTGAAGAAGGTGAGCTTAGTTTGAGTTGTGGAATCCATTGCACATCATTTTGCTCCTTTTTTCTTGGGATTTCAAACAATATGACTTTTTCATCATCATTTGATTTCTCAAAATTTTGCACATAAGAAGAAATCTTTGGTACTCATTTCGTTTTGGGTCCTTGGGGTTAGCTTTTGTGCCTTTAGCAACTAAAACTAACTTGATTTTTGGTTGCTTCTTTTTAATAGCACATTCATGAATAATAGATCATTTTTAGCGCAATAAGAACAATATTTGTGAACTATCATATTATTCATAATTCTATATGAATGATGCCTTTTTGTTTTGCAAAAATAAGATTTGTGCCCATAACCATTAAATTTATGGTTATGGCTATGAATGTTATGTTTATGCCTTTTTTTATTGGGGGCATGACTAATTTTGCAAGTTTGAGCTTTATAACCATGTGCATGACAAGAATGATAATATCTAATGAATGGAGCTTTAAAATTCATACATTCTTTTTCTTTTTCTTATTTTGAAAGAGACAATTTTAGACTAATTAAATCATTTTTAAGAATTTCATTTTCTTTCAAAACTTGGTCACAATCTTGAGATCTCACTAATAGCATTTTATTTTCCTTTTCAAGACCATCATTGGTCGAAGTTAATGAAATAAGTTCATTACTTAAATATTCATTTGCATATTTCAAACTATCAATTTGATATTTGAACATTTTGTTTTTCTCAAGCCCAATGCACACCAATGCACATGGTTTCTAATGCATCTAGTAACTCATTATATGAAAAATCATCATCAATAGAGTTTAAAGGATTTAATATTATCTCATGAGAATAAGTGTGCTCGTCAGTGGCCATGAAGTACAAGTTAGCAACCTCATCCTTATATTCCTCATTACTTATAGAGGTTGAGTATTCCAACCCATTATCTCTTCTTGATTGTTGCATCATTTCCTCTTGCTCATCATCTTCTTGTTATTGTTGATGTGCTCATCATCTTCTTCTTGTTGTTGATGAGTAGCAATGTTTATATCTAAAGCTTCATCAATACTATAAGAGGTGTTAGTATTATAAGTATAATCAAGTAAATTCAATATTTCATTAGCACTAACACATAAGGATACTCTATTATAATCATTTTCATTTAATAAGCTCCTTAGAATTTGCATGGCCTTAATACCTAATGCAAATTGTTTCAAATGATGCTCATGCCATATATTCCTAGGTTTTATAATGAATAAGTCATCTTTTACGACTTCCCATAAATCCTCATCTAAAATGTCTAGGTATTCTTCCATTTTACTAGACCAAATTCTATAATTTCTACCATCAAAATAAGGTGGTTTATCTATTCTACATACAGAAAACTTATATGTTGCCATAGGATCTACTATTGGATGGTTAAATCCGGAGTGAAGAGCATAAGCTCTGATACCAATTGAACCTTTGGCAACTAAGAAGGGGATAGAATTGGTTGGTATGAAAAATTTAAAAACAAATCACAAATTAAAATAGTGAAAGCAAATATTCAATGAATATAAACCAATTCAACTATTAATGTTTATGCATTTATAAATGAGCAAAGCAACAACAACCAATGAATGTAAAGAGTTAAGAGAAGAAAGAATAAAACACAAGATTTATAATGGTTCAGCCAACTCCTTGCCTATATCTGCTCCTCAAGATTACACTTAAATATTTTACTCTGATCCTTTTGTGGGAGCAAGATCAAACCCAAGTGTTCAAGTTCAAACTCAAACCAACTGATCCTTTTAAGGGTGCAAGATCAAACCCAAGTATTTAGACTCACACTCAAATCTTATAAAGTATTTTCATGGGCTTACTCTTAACACTTTACAAGTATTTTCATAAGGCTCATACTCAAACCTTTACAAGTATTTTTCTAAAGCTCACACTCAAACCCTTTTACAATTAATCTCAAAATGAGCAATGAAAGCTTATAAAAAAGTCCCTTTCTCTTTCTAATCTCACTTAATAACCCAAAAACATATTGAGAAAGAAAAGAAGAAGAACTACCCAACTTCCTAATAGATTCACCTCAGTGAATCTTACAAATAAATAATCTAATTTAGAAAATAAAGTTGGAAATTTATTTTACACTTATGCTCAATATATATTATTCTTTAACTTAGAAACATCACAGGGACTTGTATTTATAGTCCCAACTCAAATAGAGTTGTTTTGCCTTCTTAAATACATTTGACAGCTTTTCCAACGGCTTTTTTTTTTTGTCTGTTTCTACAGAGTCGCACTTTCTAGTAGCGTACGTGACTTCTTCGACGCATAAACTTTTCTCAATCAGCTACCAACATTTGTGCTTGCGACTTTCTCTAGTAGCGGCTGCGACTTCCTTTTGTACCTGCTACACTAATATTTGTGCCCGCGAATATTCTTCTGCCTGAGGCTGAAGCTACTGCCACTTCTTAGTAGTGGCTGCAATTTCTCATTCGTACCTACTACTTTAGTAGCGACTATGACAAAAAATCATAGCACCTAAGAATTTTGTCCTGCTTTGGATTTAAGCTTTTTGCCACTCTGTCACGACCCGTTTCCAAATCGCGACGGTCCTAGGGCATGGGAGATGCCAATGGCGATCGGCACCCGTAGAACCCAGTATCACATGTATAATCTATAAACCACAATATATATTATCCATTTTATTTAGTTACAATCCATTCTGTTATTCAGCAATTCATTCTGTAATTTACTGTAAATGGCTGTAACAATCCATATATCATATCATATAATCATTATATAACTCATATATCATCAATTATCATATATACATGTTTATTTCCGAGCTAACCCATACATACCCCATGGAGCAGCTAGAGTATGAACATCAAAAAATATAGAAATATAGAAAATATACATCAAATGACTGTAGTAGAAATTCTCGGATGACAGATGACGGGATTCTGCAGCCTACTCCTCTCCTGAAATGGTTAAACAATAAAAAGGTGAGTATATAAGATACTTAGTGCATCTATATGCATCATCAATGAAATATAGGTTGGAAAGATGATATATACATGATAAAGGAATAATGGTATAATATCAATCATGTAGGTTTACAGAATCAGTATCAGAAATCAATAGGAATATCAAGAGGGTCATATCAAGCCATAAAATCATATGGTAAGACAGATATAGAGCCCTGAAACACGTAGACTATGTGTAATCACACAGTCAATCACATATCAAGTAGGCATAAGACTAATCAAGTCCTATGGCCGGGACCAATAACCCTTCCCAGCTAAGGTATCAATACCAATGTGCACATTGCCAACAGTATGTACCCACTACCCTGTCGAAGCGGTAGCTCTGTCAAACCATATTTAGGTCAATACAAATGAATATCACATCAATAGACACCATTATGCAATAATGGCATCATTACTGTCAATAAACTCAATATCTTTCAAATCAAGTAGTATTTGAATCAAAGGCATTGCAACATACAATATACAAGCAAGGATAAAGGTTATGGTAAACAATAAAGGTATGGAACAAAGGTTAGTTCGACAAGGAAAATCGGTAGGCCAATTGGCATGCCAACGTCGCTGGCGACAATGGCATTCAAATGGTAGGCCTATAGAATACAAAGCAATAGGCAAAAGGCAAATGAACTAGACATTTCATCAAATACATGGTGGGCATACAATGACAAGCCAATAGGTTAGGTTAGGGTGCAAAATTAACTTGCCCAATTCAACCAACATCAAGCTACATTGTCAACAATGGTATAGGCATCAAAGAAACAATAATAAACAACATCAAAATGGCTCAAATTGGCCATGAAAAAGAAGGAAAAAACCAAGCAAATTCAAGGCAATGAATAGTGAAGTTTAATTCGGCCAAACATGCACTTTTACCATAGGTTTCCAAATTCAATTTTAACACATTTGGCATGTTATTAGATGCATATTAGACTCACCTAATGCTTTAACTTGCTTTGAAAAGCTCAATTCCACTGAATTCCTCTAATTGAACCAAATAGAACTCTTTGATCACAACTTGATTTCTACAATAAATTAATCACTAATTAGTTACCTATTCACATCCAATTAACATATTCTAACATCAATTAACATAATCTAACACTAAATTATCAAACTCTTTCTTATAACTTCAAATTAGCTAGGTTAAATTAGGCTTTTTAATCAATTAGCATCAATTGATGCAATTAACCACCAAACCCATCAAATTCAACCTAAATAACATCCAAATAAACCATTAAAACAAACAAACTAATTGGTTACCTTGATAGAGTGATTCCACCCGAAATATTGCCTTCCAATTTCCTTAGTTTCCTTTGCTTCTTCTTGCAAATTAATGATGGAAATAGGTAGAACTAGGTTTAGGACTTAATTTTTCTATGAATTTTCCAAGAAATTCGATGTAAAAAGGTGAAGAAATGAAGAGGAAATGGAAGGAAATGTGGTTCGGCCATCAAAGAGAGAAGAAGAGAAAGATGAACAAATTTTTCTAAGTGTGAAATATATATAAAATTCAATTTGACAAATTACAACTTAATCCCCAAACTTTCATATATCACACTTTGATCTAAAATTTTCTGTAATTTATTTTGTCAATTCTGTCAGGAATTAAAATTCAAAGTGGGGGAATTAATAAGCTTATTTTAATTTATACTTATTTATAAAAATGATTCCAGAGTCATTCTGTAACTCCAACTGACCCATTTTTACTATTCACCTTAAACTTTCATTTATTTATGATTTTGTCATTGGTTACTTTTTCAATGTTCCTAAATGATTTTCACTTTTTTCTTTTTACCAAAATTACACATGCATTATAGTGATCTTTTACCCCCTGGTCAACTTTAGAAATTCTTCTGTTGACCGGACTGCTAATTTCTCGGCAGTGTTCCCGACATCGCCGCTTTCCAGAAAAGTATCAAGTTCGCTTTCTAACTGTGTCTCTAAAATTATTTCTCATCATTTCAAGAATAATGAACCACAAACTAAGAACTAAATCATGTATATAAGTTATAACTTTCTAGGGTATTACATTCTACCCCCCTACAAATTAATTCGTCCTCGAATTTAAATAAAGCATACCTCACTGCTGGAACAGGAATGGATATTTGCTCCTCATTTCCTGCTCACTCTCCCAAGTGCACTCCTCCATAGACTGATTACTCCAAAGCACTTTAACCATCGGGATCTCCTTATTCCATAGATGTCGGACCTGTCGAGCAATAATCTCCACTGGAAGCTCCTCATATGACAAGTCATCACTGAGATGCACATCCTGAACCTCCAATATGTGTGATGGATCAGACACATACTTCCGCAGCATAGAGATATGAAAAACTGGATGTACATGGCTCATGCTTGGTAAAAGAGCCAATCTATAGGCCACATTACCAATCTTCTCAAGAATCTTAAACGGGCCTATAAACCTTAGTAACAATTTACCTCTCTTCCCAAATCTCATAACACTCCTCATGGGTGAGACTTTAAGGAAGATATGATCACCAACTGCAAAATGTACATCCTTTCTCTTCGAATCAGTATAACTCTTTTGCCTACTGAAGGCAGTCCTCATTCGCTCTCTAATTATGGTCACCTTTTCCATAGTCTCCTTGATCAACTCTAGCCCCTCTAGCTGTTTCTCTCCTGGCTCCACCTAACACACTAGAGATCTACATTTTCTACCAAATCTCATAACACCCCTCATGGGTGAGACTTTAAGGAAGATATGATCACCAACTGCAAAATGTACATCCTTTCTCTTCGAATCAGTATAACTCTTTTGCCTACTGAAAGCAATCCTCATTCGCTCTCTAATTATAGTCACCTTTTCCATAGTCTCCTTGATCAACTCTAGCCCCTCTAGCTGTTTCTCTCCTGGCTCCACCTAACACACTAGACATCTACATTTTCTACCATATAGTGCTTCAAATGGAGCTATACCAATAGAAGAGTGGTAGCTATTGTTATAGGAGAACTCAATCAATGGCAGATAATAATCCCAGTTACCTTTGAAATCCAGAACGCACAATCTCAGTATATCCTCCAAAGTCTGGATTGTACTCTCCGACTGCCTATCAGTCTACGGATGAAAAGTAGTATTGAACCGTAACTGGTACCCATGGCTTCCTAAAACTTCTGCCAGAACCGAGAAGTGAACTGTGTACCCTTGTCTGATATAATCATCAAAGGAACTCCATGAAGCCGCACGATATTTTCCACATACAACTGTGCGTACTGAGCTGCCGTGTAGCTGGTCTTAACCCCAAAAAATGAGCAGATTTCGTCAGACGGTCTATAATCACCCATATGGAGTCATAACCCCTCGAAGTCCTAGGTAGACATACTACAAAATCCATAGTCACCTGCTCCCATTTCCACTATTGCAACTCTATCTCCTGAAGTAGCCCTGATGGCTTCTGATGCTCAAACTTAACCTGCTGACAGGCTAAGCATTTTGACACAAACTGAGCTACATCTCTCTTCATTCCTAGCCACTAATAAACATCTCTCAAATCATGGTACATCTTAGTAATCCCTGGATATACATTATATGCTGATTAGTGAGCCTCTCTCATAATCCGATCTCGTAACCCACAAAATCTGGTACGCATATACGCTTCCCACATCTCAATACCTCATCCTCTACTATAAATTCTAACATCCTCCCATTATGTACCTCTCCTTTGAGCTTCAGTAGATAAGGATCCCTATCCTAAGCCACTTTTATATCATCACCCGAAATTGGGCTATCAGAGTCTGGTTCCGATCCTGGGATCCCAACTCTCACTCCACTCCTAAATCTTCCAACTCCGTCATCTTTCTGATCAATGGCCTCCTGCCAATCACAATATGAGCTAAACTGCACATTGATTTCCTGCTCAGTGCATCTGCCACTATATTGGCCTTACCCGGGTGGTAAAGGATCTCACAATCAAAATCCTTAAGTAACTCCACCCATTTGCGCTACCGAAGATTCAGATCCTTCTGCTGAAATATATACTGTAGACTCTTATGATCAGTATATATCTCACATTTCGATCCATACAAGTAATGTCTCCAAATCTTCAATGCAAATATCACAGCTGCCATCTCCAGATCATGTGTCGGATAATTTTCTTCATGCTTCTTTAACTGACGAGAAGCATAAGCAATTACCCTACTAATCTGCATCAATACACATCCCAGACCAATCCGAGAAGCAACACAATACATAGTGAATTTCTCCCCCTCTACTGGTAATGTCAATACTGGAGCACTGGTGAGACAATACTTCAAAGTCTGGAAGCTGCGATCACACTCATCAGTCCATACATACCACTCCTGTTTCCTCATCAATCTAGTCAATGGAGCTGTAATCCGAAAGAAATCCTTAACAAACCTCCTGTAATATCCAGCCATACCCAGAAAGCTGCGAACCTCCGAAACGCTGATAGGCTGAGGCCAATTAGCAACCGCTTCTATCTTCTGAGAATCTACCATAATCCCATTCTTGCATATCACATGTCCAAGAAAACATACTTCGGTTAGCCAGAAGTGGCATTTAGATAATTTAGCATACAACTAATGCTCCTGAAGTGTCTGCAAAATAATCCTCAGATGCTCCATATGCTCCTCCTCACTCCTAGAATAGATAAGAATGTCATCAATGAATATAGTGATAAACTTATCCAAATATGACCTGAACACATTGTTCATCAAATCCATAAAAGCATCCAGTGCATTGGTCAACCCGAATGGCAACACCAAGAACTTATAATGCCCATATCGAGTCCTGAAAGCAGTCTTAGGTATATCACTCTTCTTAATCCTCAATTGGTGATACCCATACCTTAGATCAATCTTGGAAAAATGGCTAGCACCCTGTAATTGATCAAATAAGTCATTTATCCGAGGCAATGGATACTTGTTCTTCACTGTCACCTTATTCAGCTGCCTATAATCTATACACATCCTCAAAGAGCCATCTTTCTTCCTAACAAATAGTACCGGTGCACCCCAAGGAGAACTACTCTATCTGATAAACCCTCTGTCCAATAGCTCATGTAATTGTATCTTCAATTCCTTTAGTTCAGCTGGAGCCATTCTATATGGAGGAATTGATATAGGGTCAGTACCTGCATGCACCTCAATCTCAAACTCTATCTCCCTATTAGGGGGTAATCCTGGCAACTCCTCAGGAAATACATCTAAAAACTCCTGAACTACCGATATCTGATCTAATTATACATAAGACTTTTGTACATCTATCACATGTGCCAAATAGGTTGAACAGCCTTTCCTAATCATCCTCTTAGCCTGGATAGCAAAAATTAGGTTAACCCGGAACTCCCGAATATCACCTTGAAATTTAAACTATGGTTGCCCCTCAGGCTGAAATCTAAATCTCTTCCGATAATAGTCTATAACTGCCCGGTGCCTCGTCAACCAATCCATACCCAAGATAACATCTAACTCTAGTACAGGCAACTCAATCAGATCAGCACACAAGATGTTATCATTAATCTCAATCACACAGTCAGGGTAATAATAATCAACATCCACACTATCACCTATAGGAGTAGCAATCATCAAAGGTACATCTAACAACCTCCTTTCCTTATTCAATTTAGGTGCAAAATGTGCTGACACAAAAGAGTGAGTAGCACCAGAATCGAATAAGGCATCTGCAATCTCATTCTAAATCAGAATAGTACCTGTAACCATGTTGTCTAATCTCTGGGCTTCTTAGGTGTTGACAGCAAACACTCTACCTTGACCCCCACCAACTGGAGCCTGACTATCACTGGGGGCCTGTCCTCCCCTGTCTCTGCCTCTGCCTGTAGCCTCTCTACCCATATTCTGACTCGCCTATACCACTAGCTGAGAAACCGTAACAGATGGTTGTTGCTGCTCACCCCATAGAGGACATCTGCTAATGAAGTGACCATGCTGTCCACACTTCAAACAAGCACCTGACTGTAACCGGCACTCCCCTCTATGCCTCCGACCACAAAACCCACAAATAGGAATGTTGGGTGACTGTGAAGCTGGTCTCGAGGAACCCTGTGAATAAGCAGGTGTAGACCGTACCACTGGTAGTCCCCTACTCTGAACTCTCCTCCTCTGACTACTAGCTGATGATCTTTACTCAAATCGAGGCACTGGCTCTGTCTGTCTAGGCTGGGAGCTACTCTCCCCCTCCAAACCTGTGATCCTGGACCCCCTTTCCTCTTATGGTCCCTCTTAACCCTCTCAGTCTTGTATTTCTCCTCTATTTGTGTAGCCTTGTCAATCACTGTAGTCAACGAAGTAAACTCAGTAGCCAGCAAAGCATTATATAATGTAGTATGAAGAGCCCTCCGAAACCTACTAATCAAGTCAGCCTTTGTAGGTACAATATGAGTAACATATCTACTCAACCTGATAAACTCCTCTGCATACTCCTCAACAGATCTGTCCCTCTGCTCTAACTGCTCAAATCTTATCAGGTTACGGGTCTTCACCCCCTCTGTAATAAACTCATCAATCAAACACTGTCGGAACTCAACCTAGGTGGATGGGTGCTCACCATAAAGCCTGGGCTCCATCCTCCTAGAAAACCAGGTCCAAGCCTTCTCCTTTAGTAACAGTCCAACCAGCTTAACTGCTCTCAACTCTGAACATGGTAGTCTCCTTACTACCTTCTCCACCTCCTCTAAGAAATCTACAGGATTAGTATCCCTATCTCCCCTGAACTTAGTCAAGTTTAGCTTCAGAAAGCTAAACATTGATACTCCACCCTCTTTTATCACTCTCCAATCTCCCCATACAGCCGGCTCCCTCTGAACCCCCACTGGCTGCACAGGAGCCGGTACCACTGAAACTGCCTTTGGTACTACAGGTGGAGGCACTACTGCTGGAGCTGGTGGTGGAGGTACATGTTGTCTCTCCCGTCTCAAATCCTCCATCTCTCTCTGTAACTCCATTAGTCCCCTCATCATCTCCACTCTTTAGGGGTCATCGCCCCTCTTTGAATCCTCTGAAGTCCGTCGGGATCTAGACAGACCCTCAGATACTGCAATCTCTCTAACTAGTGACTCATTAGATACTACCTCTGCCTCCCTAGTATCTTTGTCCCTATCGTCAGACATCTCTATAATCTGTCAGGAAAAATGAAAACAGTCTCAGAAAATGACAGAAATGCAGAATAATAACATATAACAGACGATAACAGCAAAAGACATCAAAGAAAATCTTAAACTCTATGGTATACTTAATTCTACCCCATTCTATACTTAGTCACTATTCCTCTGTAATTCAGGCACTATTCATCTGTAACCTAAGTTCCACTGTCTGTAACCTAGAGTTCTGATAACACTTCTGTCACGACCCATTTCCGGATCGCCATGGTCTTAGGGCACGGGAGATGCCAATGGCGACCGGTACCCGTAGAACCCAGTATCACATGCATAATCTATAAACCATAATATATATTATCCATTTTATTTAGTTACCATCCATTATGTTATTCTGCAATTCATTATGTAATTTACTGCAAATGGCTATAACAATCCGTATATCGTATCATATAATCATCATATAACTCATACATCATCAAGTATCATATATACATGTTCATTTCCTAGCTAACCCATACATACCCCATGGAGCAGCTAGAGTATGAACATTAAAAAATATAGAAATACAGAAAATATACATCAAATGACTGTAGCAGAAATCCTCGGATGATAGATGACGGGATTCTGCAGCCTACTCCTCTTCTCAAATGGTTAAACAATGAAAATGTGATTATATAAGATACTCAGTGAATCTATATGCATCATCAATGAAATATAGGTTGGAACGATGATATATACATGATAAAGGAATAATGGTACTTTATCAATCATATAGGTTTACAGAATCAGTATCAGAAATCAATAGGAATATCAAGGGTCATATCAAGTCAAAGAATCATATAGTAAGACAGATATAGGGCCCTGAAACACGTAGACTATGTGTAATCACATAGTCGATCACATATCAAGTAGGCATAAGACTGATCAGGGCATCAATACCAATGTGCACATTACCGACAGTATGTACCCACTACTCTGTCAGAGCGACAGCTTTGTCAAACCATATTTAGGTCAATATAAATGAATATCACATCAATAGACGCCATTATGCAATAATGGCATCATCACTGTCAATAAACTCAATATCTTTCAAATCAAGTAGTATTTGAATCAAAGGCATTGCAAGATACAATATACAAGCAAGGATAAAGGTTATGTAAACAACAAAGGTATGGAACAAAGGTTGGTTCAGCAAGAAAAATCGGTAGGCCAATTGGCATGCCAACGTTGCTGGCGACAATGGCATTCAAATGGTAGGCCTATGGATTACAAAGTAATAGGCAAAAGTCAAATGAACTAGACATTTCATCAAACACATGGTGGGCCTACAATGGCAAGCCAATAGGTTAGGTTACGTTAGGGTGCAAAATTGAATTGCCCAATTCAACCAACATCAAGCTACATTGTCAACAATGGTATAGGCATCAAGGAAACAATAATAAACAACATCAAAATGGCTCAAATTGGCTATGGAAAATAAGGCAAAAACCAAGCAAATTCAAGGCAATGGATAGTGAAGGTCAATTCAGCCAAACATGCACTTTTACCATAGGTTTTCAAATTCAATTTTAACACATTTGGCATGTTATTAGATATATATTAGACTCACCTAATACGTCAAATTGCTTTGAAAAACTCAATTCCACCGAATTCCTCCAATTGAACCAAATAGAACACTTTGATCACAACTTGATTTCTACAACAAATTAATCACTAATTAGTTACCTATTCACATCCAATTAACATATTATAACACCAATTAACATAATCTAACATTAAATCATCAAACCCTTTCTTACAACTTCAAATTAGCTAGGTAAAATTAGACTTTCCTATCAATTAGCATCAATTGATGCAATTAACCACCAAACCCATCAAATTCAACCTAAATAACATCCAAATAAACTATTAAAACAAACAAACTAATTGGTTACCTTGATGGAGTGATTCCACCCGAAATATTGCCTTCTAATTTCCTTAGTTTCCTTTGCTCCTTCTTGTAAATTAATGATGAAAATAGGTAGAACTAGGTTTAGGAATTAATTTTTCTATGAATTTTCCAAGAAATTTGATGTAAAGAGGTGAAGAAATGAAGAGGAAATGGAAGGAATGTGGTTCGACCACCAAAGAGAGAAGAAGAGAAAGATGAACAAATTTTCCTAAGTGTGAAATATATAGAAAATTCAATTTGACAAATTACAACTTAACCCCCAAACTTTCATATATCACACTTTGGTTCAAAATCTTCTGTAATTTATTCTGTCAATTCTGTCAGGAATTGGAATTTAAAGTGGGGAACTAATAAGCTTATTTTAATTTATACTTATTTATAAAAATGGTTCCAGAGTCATTCTATAACTCCACCGGATCCATTTCCACTATTCACCTTAAACTTCCATTTATTTATGATTTTGCCATTGGTTACTTTTTCAGTGTTCCTAAATGATTTTCACTTCTTTATTTTTACCAAAATTATACATGCATTATAGTGATCTTTTACCCCTTGTCAACTTCAGAAATTCTTCTGTTGACCGGACTGCTAATTTCTCGGCAGTGTTCCCGACACCACAGCTTTCCGAAAAAGTATCAAGTTCGCTTTCTAACTGTGTCTCTAAAATTATTTCCCATTATTTCAAGACTAATGAACCATAAACTGAGAACTAAATCATGTATATAAGTTATAACTTTCTAGGGTATTACACACTCTTTAGACTCCTTAGTCGTGGCAGTGACTCTTTATTCGCACCTATGACTCCTTAGTTGCGCCTGCTACTTCTTCAGTAGCATCCGCTACTGCTACATTTTCTACAACTTGCATTTTGGCTATTTTGCATATCTCAAAGTGTGTTCCCCCTTAGCATGTATAGTCTTTCAAATGTGTTAAACCTATAATTTAGCAATTGTCATGATTTTTCATGTTTTAACCAAATTAAACACAATTGTTAGCATAATTAATATAACGATATGTTTTGTTATCATCAAAATCAATATCAAACACAATAGGGTCCAACACGCTTTTTAAGTGCATGCTCAAATTACACATTCATAAAATAATTCAAAGTATTCAACAAAAATCAGTAATTATTTTATGCAAAAAATGATGTTTTAGCTTATTTAAAACTAAATTATTTATGCTAAAATTAACTTTGATGCAACATGCATGCTTAATCTTATAAGTTTAGGTCAAAATATTTTATTAACCAAATTTAATTATGTAGGTTAGTAGCTATTCATGTCATACTATTCATTTTAAAGTGATTTTAATATGCATTTGATCATGAGGATGGCTGGATGAACTCGAATTTCAAGAGCTTTGACCACTTGGAGAAGATTGCTTGCTTTCCAAAATCACTTTGTTGGGATTGAGTCTGTTAGGCGCAGCGAAAAACAAAAGAAATCTCAATCCAAGATCTCTATGTTGATTAAAATCAAAGATTAGATTCTAGATTCAAGATCTTTTACCTTTGTGTTTGAAACTCTTTCTTCACTTAATCACCAAGAAAGGGTTATAGCAAACCACTATCTTTCCACGAGACGAGGAAAGCCCGACTAGTAATCCACGCGAAGATCAAACAACAAGCCTTTTTGGAAAGAGAAGCCAAAAACCCTTATGTGCAAGTTAAGGGTGTTTCGGCTTGATGGAGAATACAAGGAGTTGGCCGAATTCTTTTGGTGTTTCCTCTCAAGATGTTTAGGCCAAAGGGATATATTATGACTTCATATTTATTTAATTATGATCTCATCATTTTTATAAGTCTCTTGACCAACTAGGTTTTAATCTAACGGCTTATATTAAAACAATAGGTTTAATGACAATAATGTCATTAATGAAAAAGTCAAAAACACTCATTTGACTTTAGACCTATCGATCATATTCTAAATATAATTCTATGGTCCTAATTTAATTAAATAAATCATATGCAAATAATTAAATTGGATAATTAATTAATCACATTAAATTATTACAAAATCTCCACAATTAAATATATGAATTAAATCTCATTTAATCATAATTTAATTTCCTCTTTCACTTATTGTTTGAAACACTTCTATGCGTGTGACCTAATAGGCTCCCTAATAATATGGCAACTCAAGTCCTTAATTATTTCCTTAAATTAATTTAGGAAACTTTCAAGTGAAATTCTTATTTCCAAAATAGGAAATTTCCATAAAAGGTAATCCTTGTCCAACAAGGATTATATGAATTAAACTTCTTTAATTCATAATCAATTCTCCAATTGAACCTTTCTAACTTAAGTAGATCATTAGCGGTATCTTGCCACACATCATGACCCCCAAATAATCAGAAATTGCTAGTGGTAAGCAGAAACCCTAACACATGGATAATATTATGCTACTAGTCCCTTCATACCCCTTTACTAAGTTCGGTTTAATGTATGGACATTATGTTAACTCCACTAAGCTGGCTACACCACACTTAGCCCGAACAGTAGTTCCTTGTAATCCGAGTATCATTACTAAAATGATTTCCTTAGAGACCATCTCTAAGTACTATCCACTT
>CANXYC010040601.1:0-20947 GCA_948193065.1 Aleurites moluccanus
TATCAAAACAACATAACACATTCAAACACATATACACACCCATTTCAAACAAGTTACACATGTCACTTTCATATTCGAGGTTCCTATTTTACTAAGTCACTTTGCCATTCCAAAACAACACTCATAAGGAGTTTAAACCCCATTTTCTTTCCATACAACATCAATAACATATCTTATAAGCATACTCAAACAAGTTTGGGTTCACGTTCTAGCCTAGGTTTCATGCCAAAGTATTTTGAACTTTATTAGTCATAAAGACTCACATACACTTCATATCCAAATAAAACCTGTAATCTACTTCCTATAGGCTACAAACATGCAATTCAAGTTACTATTTGCACTTGTAACAAGTCACTATAGCAAAATAAAGCAATTGTTTCCCTTTTCCCCAAATGGAGCATTCGGCCCAAAGGGGCTTTTGTCCTTTGAAGTTAATTCCTTCAATTCAACCACCCAAATCACAATTCAACATTTCAAATGAAGTTTCAAACACTAAATGGCAGAAATTTAAGAAACAATAACACACTAAACCCTACTTCCCATTTCGGTCAACATTGAAGTTTAACAAAACAAACTAATTTCACAATTTAACACTTAAATCACCTCAATTTAGCTCACAAGACAACACATATGCATTCACTTACCTAACCAAAGCATTAAAACCCATTTCCCCCAATTCAGTTCGGTCTAACATGAAACACAAAACCAAGAATCAATTTGATAATTAAACTATTCCATTAACATCCAAATAACCTCAATTACAATAGCAATTGTTCAATTTAAAACAAGGAAGCAAGTTTCCCCTAAAATCCCTAAACCATTCGGTTCCATATGACATTCAAATTCAAACTTCCAATTAGCAATTAAACCATTCATTTCACACATATTCAACATCAATTGCATCATGGATTATTCAATTCAAACAAAGAATAAAAATCCCCTAAAACCCCTAATTCAATTCGGCCAAAAGGGACCTTTTGCATCCAACATCCAAACCATCAACAATTCATCAATTAATGGACTATTTAATACCAATTTCAACATTCATTTCATAAGTAAACCTAGAACCAACCTTCCCCCCCCCAAAACCCTATTTGACTTCGGCCAAAATGGAAATTACAAACCATAAATTCAGTTCACAAACAAACCATCAATTTAACAACTATTTAGCACCATGTCATCATCAATTACTCAACATAAATCAAGGACCACAATTTTTCCCAAAACCATAAACATGGTTCGGTCACCAACCTAAAAACCCCTAACCAAAATAAAAATCCTCCAAACCTAAGTTCTAATCATCATTTAAGCATTAAGAAAAAGCTAACCAACCAGAAAAATAAACTCATACCTTGGATTCTTGAAATAGCTGAAGCAAACTCCCCCAAACCAAACCCAAATTCTGAATTTCTAGCTTAAAGGAAGGAATGGAGAAGTATACTCTTTATTCTACTCAAACTTGAACAAACAAAAGCTTCCAACCCTTTTGATTCTTTCTTGGCCGAAACAAAGAAATGGAGGAGGAAGAAATTTTCTGGTTTGTTAGCAAGGAAAGACATGGGTTTTGAATGAAGAAGGCAAATATGCAGAATTTGTTTGAATGAGTTAGTGGGTTGGTGAGTTTGTGATGCAATCCTATGCTTCCATTCCCATACTAAGTCTATGCACCCTAACATACATCCTTTGGATTTTGGATGCACCAATACTCCATTTCATAGGATCCTAGTCACTCAAATATCCATTAAATCCCTCTCCATCACTTCCTTTTACATCTAAGTCCTATAAATTTCCAACTAGCTCCCTCTCATTCACTTTTTTATATAATCAAGTCCTATATTTTTTTCTAACCTAATTAAATTATTCTATTTTATCTACCCTCAAGTCATTTTCCCAAATAATTAATTTATAATTAATTACACATGTAACACTCATTTTAAATCATATATCATAATATTTATCAATCACTCATTTAAGCATATTTAATTCAATCTTATAATACATGTAACTATCAATCACATATAATTGCATCAAGTAAATCATATAATATGTAATGCAATCAATAACACATAAACTCATATAATAATTCATAGAACACATAAGGCAACCCACCCAGATAAATACTCCTACTCCTAATTCCAACTAGGGTTCAAGGTTCTAGGGTTAGGGTTTCTAACTAGGGTTTCACCTAGGATATTACAATTTGCCAATTTTATTTTATTATATAAGCAAAAACTTGGCCAAAATTTTTTGATTTCCTTCTCCTCCATTTCTTTCTTCCAATTGATTTTCTTCCATTGATTTATGAAGAAAAATTGTTACAAACCTAAAACTAAATCCATACAAACATTATTCCATCAATTTTAGACATAGAAAATCAAGAAAAATTGAAGAACAAAGCAAAAGGGATTTCGACCATTTTGAAGAATTTTGGTAAGTTGTTTTATTGTTGGATTTTATGGTTTAATTAGGTTGTTTTGATGATAATAGGATTGGGTAAATGGTTTAATTGCTTCAATTGATGCATTAAACAATTTTTCCCAATTTTCAAACCCTAATTCAAAGTTATGTGAATTGATTTTGAGTATATGGATTAGGATGTGTAAATTGGCTATAGAATAAGTTAATTGGGTATTAATCGATATTTAATTGATGTCGTTTCATTGTAGAAAATTCATTCAAAGAAAATTGCTGATTTTAGCCTAAACCGAGGATTTGAGGAATTGAGTAGCAAATCTATTTTTGGTTGGTGAATTGGAGTGTTAGGTGAGTCTCTTATTCATCAAATTACTTGTCTAAATTGATAAAATGCCATTTGAAATCCATTTGTGAAAAAGGTCATTTGGCCGAACCCTAATTGGGAAAATTTACCTTTGAATTTGCCTTGGTTTTAGACTTGTTTTCCATGCCAAATTGATGTGTTTGATGAAGACTATTGAGGTGTTTTTATTGCCTATAGAATTGCTTCCATGTGTATGTTTATTGATAATTTGGGCAATGTCAATATTGAGCTAAAATCATTCCGAAAAATCCGTAGGCCAACCATTTGAATGTCACTGTTGCCAGTGACAATGGCATACCAATTGCATCAACATTTTGGCCATAAATGACCAAAATATGTTTGTTCTCATTTTTAGTCGTTAGGCCTTTGGTCATCGTTTAATCGATAATTATTGATATTTTATTGACTTTATGCTCATCCAATTGATTTCTAGTGAGTTATTGATATTACCGATGCCATTGTTTTGAAATGGTATCTATTGATGTGTTTATCGCTTCTATTGACTCCAAGGTGATTTGACAGAGCTGCCGTTCCAAAAAGGTAGTGAGTTCATGCTGTCGGCTTTATGCACATTGTATTGATTGATACCCTATACTAGGAAGGGATGTCTGAGTCATAAGACCCGTACAGTCTTATGTTTATATATATATATATATATATATATATATAGTGATTTGTGATTGACATATTTCTATGGGTTTCATGGCTCTATATCTATCATTTCCATCTTGTCCATGTGATATGTGCTTCATTGTTATGATTATTTACTTACAGTCATATTCTATACTTGATTCTGTATTACAGACGTTATGGGCAGTTTGATTCATTTATGTCATCTGCTTATTGCTTATTGATGTTTTATTATCCATTTTATTGGTCGATGCATATTAGATTCACTGAGTATCATATATACTCACCCTCTCACTGTTTTCCCTCTGCAGGTGCAGAGTAGGAGGCATATTTCCACCACATTTGACTCTCTGTGGATTTTGCAGATCTTGTGTCAGTGTAATATTGTGAACACTGTATTATTTTTGTATGTTCATATCCTAGCTATTCCATGGGTTTTGTATGGTATAGTTAGAGTATAAATATGTATGTATGGGAATATTAGAGATTATTATTGATATGAATATGGGATTTACAGAATGAATGGCAGAGTGACAAAATGATTAATGTTATGTGAGTGATTGGTTATATATATTGTTATGTGATTGATGATGGATTTCAGCTGCAATATTGGTTATAGTTACATTTCCGATGTAATATATTGTTATGTGATTGATGATGAGTTTCCGCTGCAATATTGGTTATAGTTATATTTTTGCTATGATATTGTGAGTGATTGCATAGTATGAGATTGATGGGTTCTATGGGTGCCGGTCGCCTCGGCATCTCCCGTATCCTAAGACTGTCGCGATCAGGAAATAGGTCATAACAGAGGTGGTATGAGAGCACTAGGTTATAGAGGAATAGTGAATAAGTATAGTATGGGTAGAGTTAAGGGAACCATGGAGCATAGGAATTCCTGTATCATCTTTTGTTGCATTCGTCAAATATGTATAAGTATTCTGCGTATTTGTATTATACTGAGTACGTCTTCTGTTTATTTTCAGACAGTTTACTGAGATGTCCGACAATAGGGACGAAGATACTCGTGAGGCAGAGGTTGCCTTTAATGAGTCCTTGAGGAGGGAGATTTCAGTATCAGAGGGTTCGTCTAGATCCCAATGGACTTTAGAGGATTCAGAGAGAGGCGATGACCCCTGGAGAGTGGAGATGATGCAAGGACTGATGGAGTTACGTAGAGAGATGGCTGATATGAGATGGAAGCGCCAGCATGTACCGCTACCACCAGCTCTAGTAGTAGTGCCTCCACCTATGGCACCAGAGGCAGTTCCAGTGGCACCTGCTCCTGTGCAGCCAGTAGGGGTTCAGAGGGAGCCTGCTGTGTAGGGAGGCCGTGGAGTGATTGAGGAGGGTGGTGTCTCGATGTTTAGATTTCTGAAGCTAAACTTGCTTGAGTTTAGGGGAGACAGAGGCATCGACCCTGTGGATTTCTTGGAGGAGGTGGAGAAGGTAGTGAGGAGACTACCTTGTTCAGAGTTGAGAGTTGTTGAGCTAATTGGTCTATTACTGAAGGGGAAGGCGTGGTCTTACTTTTCTAGGAGGATGGAGCCCAGGCTATATGGTGAGCATCCACCTTTATGGATTGAGTTTCGATAGGGGCTTATTGATGAGTTTATTACTGAAGGGATGAAGACTCGTAACTTGATTCAGTTTGAACAGTTAAAGCAGGGGGACAGGACTGTAGAGGAGTATGCAGAGGAGTTCATCAGATTGAGTAGATATGCTACTCACATTGTACCTACAGAGGCTGACCTGATCAACAAATTTCAGAGAGGTCTTCATGATGCGCTACATAATGCTTTGTTGGCTATAGAGTTTACTTCTCTGATGACAGTTATCGATAAAGCTACTCAGATGGAAGAAAAGTATAAGGCATAGAGGGATAAGAGAGATCGGAAGAGAAAAGAGGGATAAGAATCCCAGAGTAGGTGGGGGGAGAGTAGCTCCCAGCCTAGAATGATTGAGCCAGTGCCTCTATTTGATCAGAGACCTCCATCTGGTAGTCAGAGGAGGAGGATTCAGAGTGGGGGATCACCAGTGGTGCATTCTGTACTTGTATATTCACAGGGTTCTTTTAGACCTGTTACTTAGATGCCTAGTGTACCCATTTATGATTTTTGTGGCATAAGGCATGGAGAGGAATGCCGTAGGTAGTCAGGTGCTTGCCTGAAGTGTGGGCATCATGGCCATTTTATTAACAGATGTCCCCTATGGGGCGATCAGTAGCTATCTACTATAGAGTCTCAGCCTATAGTACAAATAAGACAGAATGTAGCTAGAGAGGCTCCTAGCAGGGGAAGAGGTAGAGGACAGGGTCCTAGAAGTAGTCAGGTCCTAGAGGCCAAGGAAGAGTTTTTGCTGTAAGCACCTATGAGACACAGAGATCTGATAATGCAGATATAGGTATGATTTTAATATAGAATGTCATAACAGATGCATTGTTTGACTCTATTGTCATACATTCTTTTGTTTGCATCATAGTTAAATAGAGAAAGATAACTATTGAATGTGTCCCTAGAGATAACTATACCTATGAGAGAAAGTATAAAAAAATGAATTGTCATTGTCATCCGAGATATGTTATTGAAATTGATAATAACCTTTTTATGTATTAATGTGATAGAGTTGCTTAGTTGCAACTTAATGTAATACTTGGTATGAATTAGTTAACTGCATATTGAGCAGTTATTGATTATTATGAGAAGAAAATCAAATTCTATTTGTCATAATTTGAGTTCCAGAGTGATGAGTATGAATCTAGAATTAATTTCATTTATGTTATTCAGGCTAGAAAGATGATAAAGTTAGATGGTATAGCATATCTAGTATATGTAATGAATGTGCGAAAGACTTTAATTGGGATTGATCGGATACCTGTGGTCCGAGAGTTCCCTGATGTTTTTACCAAAATATGTCAAGGGTACCCTGATAAAGAGATAGAGTTTGAATTTTAGGTGTATCTAGGCACCTATTAAATTGAAAGAGCTAAAGATGAAATTTCAGAAATTTTTGGATAAGTTGTCATAATGTTCATGGATGACAATTTTAACTATTCTAAGAGTGAAGAGAAGTATGTAGAGTATTTGAGGACTGTGTCATAGACACTATCTATATAGTGCAAAGTGTGAAATTCATACAGAGTATAATAGTTTGCAGCATGTATATAGTATTTTCTGCAACAGAAGAATATGAATCTTCGGTAACGAAGATGAGTTACTTGTTAAAGGATAATGACTGTGAAATTCTTTACCAATTGGGTAAACCTGATGTTATAGTGGATGCTCTTAGTCAAAAGACTATGGGCAGTCTATCTCACATCTCTATTGTCAGGAAATCTTTGATTCGAGAAATGAATGAGCTACTTGATATGGGTATGGAGTTGGATTTGGATCCCAGGATCGAAACCAGGCTCTGATAGCCCAATGTCAGGCTAAGCCATTGTAAATTGATAATATTAAAGTGACCCAAGATCGGGATCCATATTTTATGAAGTTAAAGAAAGATGTTCAAAAATGATAAAGCATTAGAGTTCAGAGATGAGGACATGTGTTATGGAAGTTCAAAGGTAAGTGAGATCAATATTTACTATTGATTGAATTACAGAACTAAAAAGGATGGTCATTTAATATTGGTGATCATGTTCTCTTTAAATATCACCTATGGAAAGTGTTATGAGATTTGACAAGAAAAGAAAGTTGATACCGAGATACATGAGACCATATAAAGTATTAGAAAGGATTGTCAGTGTAGCATAAAGTTTGGCTCTTCCTTCAGGTATGAGCCATGTTATTTGGTATTCCGTATCTATATGCTATGGAATTATATGCCAGAATTGTTATAAGTATTGAAAGTGCATAATATGGATGTTAATGAAGAAATGTCATAAGAGTAGAGCTAATAGAAAGTATAAATTGTCAAGTCCGACAACTTATGAATAAAGAAATTTCGATGGCAAGAGTATTATGAAGGAATCAACATATGGAAGAGTGTACATGGGAGAATGAATAGGATATGAAAGTCAAGTATCTGTTATTGATCCAATATAGAGATACATGTTTATTTGAAATTTTAGGACGATTTTTTTTTAAGGAGGGTAGAATATAATATCCTAAAAATATGCATAATAAGTTTTAGTGAATAAAGTTCTCAGTATGTGGATTAAAATTATCGAAATGACCAATGATAATTTTAAAAATCAGTTAGAGCGAAAACGAGAAAATTTTTCGGAAATCGTCGGTACCGATATCGCTGCCGTAAATAGCAGTACGGTCGATGGATGAATTTCTAAATTTGGATTGAGGATAAATGATAATGTATATTCATGTGTGAATATAGTAAAAAGAAATATGAGAAAATGTTTAAGAACACTTATAAAGTAAGCGATGGCAAAATCGTAAATAAAGGGGTACTTTCGGTGAATAGTAAATTTCGACAATCTGAGTTTCAGAACGGCTCTGAAATTATTTTTATTAATTAATATTAATAAAAATAAGATGTTTGAATATTCACTTTTAATTTCAATTCTCGACGAAATTATCGGAATAAATTACCGAGCGAAAAATGATCAAAAGCAAATTTTGAAAAATTAGAGGACCAAAAGGGTAATTTGCAAATTTTGTCTTATTATATAAGCAAAAACTTGGCCAAAATTTTCTGATTTCCTTCTCCTCCATCCGTAGCTCCATTTCTTTCTTCCATTGATTTGTGAAGAAAAGTTGTTACAAACCTAAAACTAAATCTATACAAAAATTATTCCATCAATTTTAGTCATAGAAAATGAAGAAAAATTGAAGAACAAAGCAAAAGGAATTTCGGCCATTTTGAAAAATTTTGGTAAGTTGTTAAATTATTGGATTTTATGGTTTAATTAGGTTGTTTTGATGATAATAGGATTGGGTAAATGGTTTAATTGCATCAATTGATGCTTTAAATAATTTTCCTCAATTTTCAAACCCTAATTCAAAGTTATGTGAATTGATTTTGAGTATATGAATTAGGATGTGTAAATTGACTATAGAATAAGTTAATTGGGTATTAATAGATGTTTGTTTCGTTGTAGAAAATTTGTTTGGAGGAAATCGCCGATTTTGACCTAAACCGAAGATTTGAGGAATTGGGTAGCAAATCTATTTGTGCTTGGTGAATTGGAGTGTTAGGTGAGTCTCTTATACAACAAATTACTTGCCTAAATTGATAAAATGCCATTTGGAATCTATTTGTGAAAAAAGCCATTTGGCCGAACCCTAATTGGGAAAATTTGCCTTTGAATGCCTTGGTTTTGGACTTGTTTTCCATGCCAAATTGATGTGTTTGATGAAGACTATTGAGGTGTTTTTGTTGCCTATGGAATTGCTTCCATATGTATATTTATTGATAATTGGGACAATGTCAATATTGCGTCGAAACCATACCGAAAAATCCGTAGGCCAACAATTTGAATGCCACCGTCGCCAGCAACAATGGCATGCCAATTGCGTCAACTTTTTGGCCGCAAATGGCCAAAATATATTTGTTCCCATTTTTGGTTGTTAGGCCTTTGGTCATCGTTTAATCAATAATTATTGATGTTTTATTGACTTTATGCTCATCCAATTGATTTCTAGTGAGTTATTGATATTGTCGATGTCATTATTTTGAAATGGTATCTATTGATGTGTTTATCGCTTCTATTGACTCCGAGGTGATTTGACAGAGCTGCCGTTCCGACAGAGTAGTGAGTTCATGTTGTCGGTCTTATGCACATTGTATTGATTGATACCCTTTACTAGGAAGGGATGTCCTAGTCATAAGACCTGTACAGTCTTATATTTATATATATAAATAGTGATTTGTGCTTGGCACATTTCTATGCGTTTCATGGCTTTATATCTGTCATTTCCATCTTTTCCATGTGATATGTGCTTCATTGTTATGATTGTTTACTTACTGTCATATTTTGTACTTGATTCTGTATTACAGGCATTCTGGACAGTTTGATTCATTTATGTCATCTGCTTATTTCTTATTAATGTTCTATTATCCATTTTATTAGTCGATGCATATTAGATTCATTGAGTATCATATATACTCACCCTTTAACTATTTATGAACATGTATGTATGGGAATATTAGAGCTTATTAATGTAATGAATATGGGATTTGCAGAATGAATAGTATTATGTGAGTGAATGGATATATGTATTGTTATGTGATTGATGATGGGTTTCCGCTGCAATGTTGGTTATAGTTATGTTTCCGCTGCAATATTGTAAGTGATTGCATAGTATGAAATTTATGGGTTCTACGGGTGCCGGTCACCTTGGCATCTCTCGCACCCTAGGACTATCACGATCCGGAAACGGATCGTGACATTAATACTCCAAAAGAATAAAATTGATTAATTTTATCAATGCAAAAATTAGGCTAAAAAATCACACTAGAGAAGGAAAAATCACCATATAAGATTAAGATTCTAAAATTTAAATATCAATTATATAATTAATAAGTGATAAATTATTAAATATAATTATATTAAAACTATACTATTTCACAAGTTCATATTTCATAATTGAAAATTATTCCATAAACTAGACATTTTATTTGATAAAAAAATTTATTTTAAATAAAAATAAAGTAAATAAATAAATAAAGTAAACAAAAATTTATTTATTCGCTCCACCACACTTAAAATCTCACATTATTTTTAATGTGAAGGAAGATAACTATTTAATTAATGCACATTAAATAAAAGGAAATAATATTTAACTTCCAATGCTTTAGATGTGAAGACTTTTTAAAGTTTAACTTCAAGAGAAATTAGCTCAAGTAGAGTTAAGTATTAGATAAGCAAAACATTCATACAATTAAATTACATATGTATTTAATTTGAAAGAAAAATAAAAGTGTATTAAAACTAATTACAATAACAATCAATTAATAAGTAAACCAATTTTAATAAGTAAACCAATTTTAACCATAATTGAATTACAACATAAAGTTTAATAATTGATACTAATCATAAAAATTTCAATAGCAAAAATTAACAATAAAAATAAAATTTAAACCAAATTAAAATTTAATTATTATTATATTTAAAATTAAACACTAAAAATAAAATTGTTCCACAAATATAAAAATTAAATGTTCTAATACTTATAATCCCAATATAAAATTAAATATAGCAAATTAATTTTTTCAAGCTTTATATAGATTTTTAATCAGTAAGAAATTAGGAAAAATTTTATTTAGGAAGCAAAAATTATTTTGGAAAAAAACAAAAGCAAAAACTGAAAAAGAAAACCAAAAATTTATACACCCTTTGAATTAAAATACAGGCGTGGAGTTGTAAATTTATGAAAATACGGGTGTGAGTTACAGTCCACGCCTATGAATTTTGTTCCACAAAGCCCCAATCCACGCCCAAATAAGTGAATTAAAATTCAAGGGCGTGGACCCCCGGAGGATTTTAATTTTTTTTTTTAATTCATTTATTCATTAATTTATTTTTCTTTTACTTCCTAAATACATTACCTCAATCCTTCATTTTTCCTATAAAAATAAAATTTAATTTGGCAAAATAAAATATTAGTCGTGCAAATATTAGTAAAATTAATAAAAATAATAATTAACACATGGAAATTAAATTGTAAAAAGTAACCAAAAATAATAAAATTCATAAAAATAATAAAAATTAAATTTTGATGGATTACTTTTCACCAAGTGTTTCTTTAAAATTATTAGCTAGACGTTTGAGACTCATCACTAATAAGGATACAACCTCATATATTAGAGAATTCTTAGAAGTTTCTTCCTAAACTTCTCTATGGAAAATATTCCACCATTTGAATTTTCTAGAATTTGAAAAATCTTACATGAGTTCTCATATTGTTTGCAATTCATCATAATTATCTCATCCTTAACATAGTCTATGCAATTAAACTTTTCAATTTTTATACAAAAACTTTGAGAATCAAATGCTTATTCAATTTCTTTTTTCATTACCTCTTCTTGATTATAGCTAATATAGTTTTGAGGAAACTTAATCTCATCCTCTTGGATTGAATGAAATAATTCATGATCTCTCATATTATTTCTTCTTGTGCTTGCTCTTGGAGGTATTTCAAGATTATACTCACATATTCTTCTATTTTTTGGGATAATTGTTTAATATTTTGTGCAATCATGTCAACTTTTTCATTGAATTTTTGATTCATTTCAAGGTGCTCTTGCAAAGTTTCATCCAAAATAGGTTCTTGCAAAATTTCATATTTGATTAGGAGTTCTTGCATTTGAGTAACAAATTAACTTATCTTAGCTCTAATTTTATTGACACAAGTTTCTATAGCATCAAACCATTGATTAACTTCTTCTTCTTGTTGAGTTGTAACCCTGAAAAAGTCATTTATAGTTTCTTTTAAAGTTTGTTCATTTGGTCTATCTTACTCACATAAATGAAAATATTATTGAAGAGTTTCCTCTAACAGTAATTGGCTTTCCTCAAAACTATAGTCAACTAGTAGTTGCTCATATCTATAATCTCGAAAATTATCGTCATAGTTCCAATATGTGTTGTAACTTTATGGTGGAGGTGAATAATAATTTTGATAATTTAATGAGACATAATTTTTCCCACACCAATCACAAACCTAAAAAACCTAAAAAGAAAATTGATAATGATTAAATTACATATGTTCTATATTAGATAATTTGACAATTTATACTTTTAAATTCATAATTTGATAAGTCAATTTTTCACTATCCATGATAATTAACTTATCAAATAAAAAATTTTAAACAAAAATTAACACATAAATATAGTAACAAAAATAACAAAGTGAACAAAATTAAAGACACGGAATATCAAAATCATTAAAAAAATGAAATATATAAAAGGAAGAAATACACACAAGACAAAAATGAAAACGAAACCAAATATTTACACAGAAACTAAAATTTTCATTTTTAGAAACTAAATCAAAAGGAACAATAGCTTAACTAATTAAACACAGTAACAATAATTTTTGACAAAATTTCAGATAGACGGAATTTTAACATAGACATTTTTGACAAAAATTCAAAATTAACACAAAATTTGAAAATAACATAAAAAATTCATGAAATTTTAAATTTAAACAAAAAAGTCACAAAAATATCAAAAATATTAAAAATATAAAAATTTTAAATTGCACTAAAATTATGCCTAAAATTTTCTCCGGCAACGGCGCTAAAAACTTAACCGTTCTAAAATGTATAGGGCTACAATTATACTCTAAGTGCGCGAGGTTATTGTAGCGTTAGTGATAAAAATACCTAAAATTATTCTCTAACTGAAAAGTTTGGTTGGTGTAAATACAATCGAAAACTGTCACTATTTAAAATAAATGAAAATAAAATAAAATCCTAAACATTCTAATCAAGATTTACGGGTTATTTACAAGAAAATTAAAGAGCAATTAAAGATAAAGATCAAATAAATCAGTGACTCGAGGAAGAAAGAAAAAATGAGCAATTATGAGCAAAGTGAACAATGAGTGAACACAGTGAGCAATGTGAGCAAGGTTGGCAATAATGAAAATTAAAAGAAAATAAAAAGAAGCACAAGAAACAAATAGCAATTTAGAGTTTAAAATGAAATGTATGAATGAAGTATTGTAATTTAGTTTAGGTTTAAATTAATATCATAAACCAGTTGATTAATTTAATCATATTCATCATAATCAATAAAATATAATTAAATAAATTAAAAATTTAATAGAATAAAACTATTTGATGGATAAACCATATCCAAATTGAAGCTCGATCATGTACACACCAATCTATAATTAACTCAAACAAATATACCAAATGTGAAAATATAATTGCAATATAATTGTTGCAATTTTACAAAGTGAAGAATAGGATTACCACTATGTATGATCGCTTAGGATATTCCCTTACAAAAAGAGATTACAAAGAAATAAAACCCTAAATTAAACTATTATTCTTGGCAAAAATAAAAAGAAACAGAGAATAGAAGAAAAAGGAAACTTGCTACTGCCTACCAAACTCAAATATGAATAATAGAAATGGTTGGCCTCTTTTAATTATGTGACTTTGTTCTTCAAATAGTAAGTAAACCAATTCCCCCTTTTTAATCCTTCAAATGAGTATTTATATTGGCAAATAAAGTCTAATTAATTTTTTCTTATTTGCCTTAAATTGAAATATATTTAAATTTAAAATATATTCTCCAACCTGTTTAATTTTGCAATTAAAACACTGGGCTACAGGGCGTGACAAAATACCACACTGGCTTGGCAGGAATTGATAAAGCTTGCTATAGGCTTCTATAAAATTACAAGAGCGTGTTGACTCTGGGCTGCTAGGCAAAAAATGTTGCATAGGCATGAATAGGGTTAGGCCCGTCTTAGGCCGAAATGGAGCAAATCAGTGTGGGCTTATCAAGCAGTGCAAAGGCGTGCAAATGGTTGAGCTCAACCAAGCCCACATGGGCTTGCATGATATAATACGAGCTTGTGGCACCAACAAGGTCGTGCAAGGCCTTGCAGGTCAAGCCCACACAGACTTGCATGGTTGTCCAAGAGTGTGTGGCCCACTTCTTCTCTGTGGCTTGACACATGGCCCAAATTCCAGCCCTTTTGACTTGGGCTTTAATCCAAGCTAACTTCTTGTACAATTTCTTACTAAAAATACCTGAAAATAGGGTTAAAAATACAGAAAACTGAGACTAACTTATTTATAGTAATTTATTAAAATTACTGTTAAATATTAGTAAAAACTAAATGAAAAAGCTAGTAATATTATTAAAATACATAGGAAAAACAGTTACAAAAATGTGTCAATAAATGGAATATATGGATGTTATGCATATTGATAATTGTTCATCCAGGTTTAGCTTTGGGTTTTATAGGTCTATGGTGGCTTTATGCCTATTCTTACCCTAGGATTGTCACAACATTAGAGTTGAGGGTGTGACAAATGTGGTATTAGAGCTATAAGTTTAAAACTATAGAGCAAAAGATAAGTGTATATTTTCTAGTATAAGTGTATAAGCTTATGTTAAGTGTACGAGTGTATAATTGATAGCTAAATATCTAGATAGAAATGCATGTTTTCTAGTATAAATGTATATTTGATTAGGAAATTATAGAGCATAGGATTCATGTCTCATCCTTGTTATATATTCTTTTGGTATAGATCTGTGCTTATCCTTGTGATATGAGTTTATATTTATTTTATTTCTTTTATCAACTTTGAGATGCCACCAATAAGAGGGAAAGGTCGTGGGCATGGATGAGATTGCCTTAAGAATGAAATTCCTTCTGAAGAGGGATCTGTTGGTATAGTAGGAGAAGGGAAGGTTTCTCCACCTCTCCATCCATGGCTGTAGTAGATATGGCTCAAAGATTTAAGCAATTGTAAAGGAATTATGACATGCTAGCTGAATTCATCGAGCAACAATAGCAACAACAAATACCACTAGCTCTAGTAGTTCCTAGTCCTCCTGTGGTTCCTCCACTGCAACCAGTTGTGCCTCAATTGGAGGAGATTTCATTCGAAAAATTTCTCAAGTTTAAACCCCCAAACTTTAAAGGAGACATGGATCCTACAAAGTTCTGTAATATCCTAAAAAAGTATAACTTGTTTTTGTAAATAAATTTTTCAATATATGGTTTAAAATTATCGAAATGACTAATGATAATTTTAAAAACTCAGTTAGAGTGAAAACGAGAAACTTTTTCGGAAAATATCGGTGTCGATATCGCTGCCACAAAAATAGTAGTATGGTCGATGGATGAATTTCTAATTTTGACTAAAGGGTAAATGATTATGTGTATGCATGTGTAAATACAGTAAAAAGAAAGAGATGAAAAATATTTAAGAACACTGATAAAGTAACCAATGGCAAAACCATAAATAAAGGAAACTTTAGGGGTATAGTGGAATTTCGACAGTCTGAGTTTCAGAAGGGCTCTGAAACTATTTTTATTATAAAGTATTAATAAAAATAATATGTTTGAATATTCACTTTGAGATCCAAATCCTGGCGGAATTGTTAAAATAAATTACTGAAGGAAAATGTGGCAAAAGTACAATTTAAGGAAAGTTGAAGGACTAAAAGGAAATTTATCAAATGTGACTTACTAAATAAGCCACACATAGTAAATTTTTGCCCATTCTTGTTCTTCACCATCCGTAGCTTTCTTCTCACTTTTTCATTTGATTTTTCTTCCATTTTGTTAAGAGAAATTAATGGAAACTTGATTTAAACACCAAATAATCCATCCTCTATCCATTTTCATCCATAGGAATCAAGAAAATTTCAAGGAAAATCAACTTGAAGATTTTAGCCACTTCACACTTTTGAGGTATAATATTGTTTGTTTGATTTTATGTTTGATTTAGGGTTAATTGATGTTAGTTAGATTGGGTAATTAGTTTAATTGCATCAATTGATGCATATAGTATTTTTACCCAATTTTCAAACTCTAAACCTAAGTTGTGTGAAGTATTTTGTGTAATTGAGTTCGTATGTGTAAATTGAGTATAGAATAAGTCAATTAGAAGTTAATTGATGATTAATTGATGGTTGAATTGTTGTAGAAAATTCAATTAAAGAAAATTGCTTATTTTGCCTACTTTGAGGATTTTGAAGAATTTGGTAGCAAAACAATTTTGCTTGGTGATTTGGAGTGCTAGGTGAGTCTTTTATGCATCATTTGTCATGCCTAAATTGTTAAAATGACAATTGGAATCCATTTGTGAAAGTGCCATTTTGGCCGAACCTAATTAGGGCAAATTTGCCTAGTTTTGTTCTTGTTTTTCCTATGGCTTTTGCATGCCAAATTGATGCATTTAATGATGTTTATTGAGTTGTATATAATGTCTATAGAATTGCTTACATTGTGTATTGTTGTTGATAATTGGGGCAATGTCAATGTTGCACCAAAACCATGCCAAAATATTTATTGAATATTGCACACAATGTGTTTGATAAAATGTTTAGCTCAAAAATCCATAGGCCAACCATTTGAATGCCATCGTCGCCAGCGACAATGGCTTGCCAATTGCGTCAACTTTTTGGCGGTAAATGACCAACTTATGTTTGTTCCTATTGTTGATTGCTAGACCTTTGGTCATTGTATAATCGATTGTTATTGATGTCTTATTGACTCTATTGCTCATTCAATTGATTGATGATGAGTTATTGATAATTGCCGATGCCATTATTTTGCAATAGTGTCTATTGATGTGTTTATTGATTCTATTGATTCTGAGGTGATTTGACAGAGCTACCGCCCCGACAGGGTAGTGAGTACATACTGTCGGCTTTGTGGACAAGGTATATTATTTAATACCTTGTACTAGGAAGGGATATCCTAGTCATAAGACCTGATCCATCTTATGTTTATTTATATGAGTGATTTGTGCTTGACACATTTCTATGCGTTCTCTGACTCTACATCTATCATTTCCATCTTATCCATGTGATATATTTCCATTGATGTGATTGTTTACTTACAGTCATATTCTATACTTGATTCTGTATTACAGATATTCTAAGTAGATTGATTTATTTATTTCATCTGCCTATTGCTTATTGATATCCCATTTCCTATTTTATTGGTCGATACATATTAGATTCACTGAGTATCATATATACTCACCCTCTCACTGTTTACCCTCTCAGGTGTAGAGTAGGAGGCAGATATCCCAACACTTTTGACTCTCTGTGGATTCTACAGTGTTATAGCAGTGTAATTATATTTAAACACTGAATATTTTGTATGTTCATATCCTAGCTACTCTATGGGTTATGTATGGTATAGTTAATGTATGAACATGTATGTATGGGAATATTGGAGATTATTAATGATATGATTATGATATTTACAGAAAGTTATAGAATGAATGACAAAGTGATAGAATGGATAGTGCATATGTGTAGTGTATGGTTATATACTGTTATGTGATTGATGATGGGTATAGATATTTTCGCTGCAATATTGTTATTGTATTGATGAGATTGATGGGTTATACGGGTGCTGGTCGCCTCAGCATCTCCCGCACCCTAGGACTGTCCCAATCCTGAAATGGGTCGTGATAGAGGTGGTATCAGAGCTCTGGGTTATAAATATTAGAGCATAGGTTACAAATGAATAGTAACTAAGTACAATATGGGTAGAGTTAAGTAGACCATAGAGCATAGGAATTCATGTATCGTCTTTTGTTGAATTCGTCAAGTATGTATAAGTATTCTGCGTATCTGTAATATACTAAGTACGTTTTCTATTTTTTTGATAGTTTATAGAGATGTCTGACCATAGAGACAGGGATACAAGAGAGGCAGAGGTAGCCTCTAATGAGTCTCTGGTCAGGGAGGTTTCTATTTTTGAGGGACCATCTAGATCTCGACGGACTACAGGGGATACAGAGAGGAGTAATGACCCCTGGAGATATGAGATGATGAGGGGAATGATAGATTTACGTAGGGAACTAGCAGAATTGAGGTGGGAACAACAGAATATACCGCCACCTCCAGTACCAGCAGCAGTGCCACCCCCTGTTGCACCTGCTACAGTACCTATTGCTCTAGCTCCTGTACAACCAGCAGTGATTCTTGGAGAGCCTATTATGCAGGGAGCCTGCCGTGTTATTGATGAGGGTGGAGTTTTTATGTTTAGCTTTCTGAAGCTAAACTTGCCTGAGTTTAGAGGTGATAGAGGTGATCAGCCTAATGATTTCCTTGAGCAAGTTGAGAAGGTAGTTAGGAGACTACCTTATACTGATATCCGAGCAGTTGAGCTAGTGGGTTTATTGCTAAAGGGGAAAGCTTGGACATGGTTTTCTCATAGGATAGAGCCCAGATTGTATGGCGATCATCCTCCTACTTGGGCTGAGTTTAGACAAAGACTGATTGATGAGTTCCTGACAGAAGGGGTAAATACCCGAAATTTGATACTGTTTGAGTAGCTTGAGCAGGGCAGTAGATCAGTTGAGAAATATGCTGAGGAGTTTATCAAACTGAGTAGATATGCTACCCAGATTACTCCTACTGAGACAGATTTAATTGCCAGGTTCAGGAGGGGTTTGCATGCCTCATTGTATAATGCCCTTCTGGCTACAGAGTTTGCATCTCTGACTACCATCATTGATAAAGCTAATCAGATGGAAGAGAAATTCAAGTTAGAGAAAGAGAAGAGGGATCAGAAGAGGAAGGGAGGACCTGGATCACAGAGTAGGAGGGGGAGAACAACTCCTAGCCTTGACAGATTGAGCCAGTACCCAGGTTTGATCAGAGACCTCCATCTGGTTGTTAGAGGAGGAGGACACAGAGGAAGGGACCATCAGTGCAATCAACACCTTCCTATTCTCAGGGTTCATCTATACCTACTACACATATGCCTATTGTGACTACTTGTGGTTTTTATGGCAGAAGGCATGGAGGGAGATGTTGTAGACAGTCAGGTGCTTGCCTAAAATATGGGCAACATGGTCATTTTATTAGTAGATGTCCCTTGTAGGGTGATCATCGGCCATCTGCTATAGTTTCTCAGCCCACTGTTTAGATGAGTCAGAATGTTATCAAAGAGGCGCCTGGTAGGGGCAGAGGCAGATGTTAGGCATCTAGCAGCAGTCAGGCCCCAGCATGCAGATGCCAGGGGCGAGTATTTGCAGTGAATGCTCAGGAGGCATAGGGATCTGGCAATGTGGTCATAAACACTATTTTGATACAAAATGAGATTGCTGATGCTTTATTTGACTCTGGTGCTACACATTCATTTTTTTCACCACATTTTGTACCCAAGTTAAATAGAGATAGATAGTTATTAAATGTAGACAGTTATTGAATGTGCCTCTAGTGATAGCTACTCATATGGGAGAGAGTGTATAAGTGGATTATTATTATCCTGCTTGTGTGATTGAGATAGATGATAACATTCTGCATGCTGATTTGATTGAACTGCCTATGTTAGAGCTTGTTGTGATCCTTGGTATGGATTGGCTAACAATACATCGAGCAGTTATTGATTGTTATAGAAAGAGGGACAAATTCCAGCCTGAGGGGCAACCTGAATTTGAATTCCTAGGTGATCAATGAGAATTTGGAATCAGTTTTGTTTATGCTATCCAGGCTAGAAGGATAATAGGGAAAGGTTCTTCAGCATACCTAGCCTATGTGATTGATGTGTAGAAGATTTATATAGATATTGATCAGATATCAGTAGTTCAGGAATTCTTTGTTATCTTCCCTGATGAATTGCCAGGATTACCCCCAGATAGGGAGATAGAGTTTGAGATTGAGGTGTATTCAGACACCGATCCGATATCCATTCCTCCGAACAGAATGTCACCAGCAAAGTTGAAAGAATTAAAGGTGCAGTTGCAGGAGTTATTAGATAGAGGATTTATTAGACCAAGCAGTTCTCTGTGGGGTACTCCAATATTGTTTGTGAAAAAGAAGGATGGCTCACTGAGAATGTGCATTGATTATAGATAGTTGAATAAGATGACAGTAAAGAACAAGTATCCGTTGCCACGGATTGATGATATGTTTGATCAGTTGCAAGGTGCCAGTCATTTTTGTAAGATTGACTTGAGATCTGGGTATCACCAATTGAGAATCAAGAAGGGTGATGTACCTAAGACTGCTTTCAAGTCCCGTTATGGACATTTTGAGTTTCTAGTGTTGCCATTCGGGTTGACTAATGCAGCTGCTATATTTATGGATTTGATGAATATGGTGTTTAGGCCATTCTTGGATAAGTTTGTCACATTGTTCATTGATGACATCCTTATCTATTCCAGGAGTGAGGAGGAGCATACAAAGCATCTGAGGATAGTATTGCAAACACTTCGTGAGCGTCAGTTTTATGCTAAGTTGTCTAAATGCCAGTTCTGGCTAACTGAAGTATGTTTCCTTAGTCATGTGAATAGTGAGGAGGGTATTATGGTAGATCCTCAGAAGGTTAAAGTAGTTGCAAATTGTCCTCTGCCTTCTAGTGTTTCAGAGATCCGTAGTTTCCTTGGTTTGGCAGGATACTACAGGAGATTTATGAAGGATTTCTCCCGAATTGCTACTCCGTTGACTAAGTTGACTTGGAAACAGGAGAGATATCTATGGACTGATGAATGTGTGAGCAGTTTTCAGACTTTGAAATCTTGCCTCACAAGTGCTCCAGTGTTAGTATTGCCATCAGAGGATGAGAAGTTTATAGTGTATTGTGATGGTTCTTGAATTAGATTAGGATTTGTTTTGATGCAACTTCGGAGAGTGATTGCCTATACTTCTCGACATTTAAAGAAGCATGAGTGTCACAGCCCAACTTAGGAGCCATGACGGTCCTAGGGTACGGGTGATGCTTATGCTACCAATACCATGAAGAACCCATTAAATAAACTATATGGCATGCACACACAAATAAGCTTAATATAGCTTAAGCAAAACAAGCAAAATCGGGCAGCATCTCCTCTATTTAAGGAGCATGCCCTGGCTAAAATCACAATATATAACACTTCTATAATCAATCACCTTACAACTCAAATCAACAGATCCCT
>CANXYC010040704.1:0-18253 GCA_948193065.1 Aleurites moluccanus
ATATATGAATGAACAATCTAAGAATGCTTGGTCATATTATTTCAAAGAAACAATAAACAATTACAATGTTCATACTTACCTCAACACAGTTTTTCCTTAAATTCCCTTAACAGATTTCTCAACTCCAAACTCTTCAATTTCTTTGATTTTCTCCTCCTAAGAAATTTTCCCAAATATTCAAAATTAGGGTTTTCTCAAATCAATAATATTCAACATGATTTCTGAATATTTAATCATTTTAGAGTTTCTATTCTTAATTCCCATCCTTAATTTAATTTATCTCTTAAAGAAAATTCTGCATTTAATTCGGATTTACTGTTCATGCTACTATTTATGACAGTCCAAAATTCTGATTTCATCCACATTAATTACCATTAATAACTTCAAATTGTTTGCAATAAATTCTATATTCCTAAAATTAATTATTCCAACCAACAGACTTAAATAAATCTAAAGAAAATAACTTTGGAATAAAATTTACCTTATTTCTCCAACACTGAAATTGCTGAGATTTCTTACTCAAATCTGATGATTTCTGCCTTAAAATATGATAATCTAGAGGTCTAATGCATTAATTTGAATATTAATGCCTTAGAAAATAAAATGGAACTGATCTGAGAAAAGACTCAAAATAGCATAGAAAGAAGAAAGGAAGAATCATGGAAAAAATGCTATTGGACTGCTGGGGTTAAATAGGCCACTGCCCAAAATCTCACTCGCCAGCTCGCCTCACCAACCTGCCTCGACATTGCTACCTCGCATAAGCTAGCTCGCCATTCCCACTTCGCACTCCCCATCTCGCCAAACTGATACGACAATGCCACTTCGCAAAAGCCACTCTGCCAAACCTATTTCGCCTAACCATCTCACATGAGTCACCTCGCTAATCCAGCTCGCATATGTCACCTCGCATATGCTGCCTCGCCAAACTCTCTTCGCGAACTCTTCCTAGCGTATGCCACCTCAGCAATGCCTCTTTGCCAACTCGCTTCACCTATCTCCCTCTTCGCCAAACTCTACTCGCGAACTGCCACTTCACACATTCCCTCTTCGCATAATGCCACTTCGCCTTATCCTCTTCGCCAAATTCTTCTTCGCCTAACTTCACTTCGCATATGCCACCTCACATATGCCTCTTCTCCAATTCCCACTTCGACAATCTCAACTCGCCACTTCGCCATTTTTCCAACTCACATTGCAGGCTCACAAATGCCACTTCACATTTGCCGGCTCGCAACACCAAGACTCTGCTAAGTCGAAACCTTTCCTGGATAACTTACACTTAATCAACTTGCAAATAAGCTATAAACATCCAAACTTCCTGATTCTTTTTACCACTTAAAATAGACATATAGAAGCTCAACATATCCAAAATTCAAACCACCAGAGCAACTACACAGACCATGGTGACTCTCCAAAAGTCACCCAGACTTACTGTCCCAAATCCATCTGAACAGTCTTGATAAATTCCACTCTTTATTAAGATATACTTATCCAAAATTCATGAAATTTTACAAAAAACAACATAACACATAAATAAATATTTTTCATGTTTACACCTTTGGCTCAATCTGTCTCAGTCATTCCCAAAAAGTTCAAACAGACACTGTCTTCCTGCAGAAACACTCAACCAGACTTGTTCTGCTCAATGAGACATAACTCATCACACACATAGAATTTTGCTAAGCCATTTTACAAAATTTTATTTGAGACATGAATTCACAACTTTTATATTTTACACTCTACCAAATTATGTCTTTAGAGTCATGCAATCAACCTCACAAAATTCTACAACTGAAACCAGAAATTTCTGGATTGCTCAAAACATTCATATATTTAATTAATTCTTCAAACATACAATTTAATTAAAATAATAAAAATGGCAGATATTACAATGTAGATATATTTATTTATTTTAGTTAGTTTTCATTTTATTGTTTCAAATTAGTTAGGTGATGTGGCAATGTATCAGTGTGTTTGTTGTACTGTATCTTTACTATGTACATATAAATAGATTTCTCTCTCCTTGTAAGCAGTAGTGAACATTAATAAGGGGTTTGTTTCACTCATAGTCCTTCAACTTTATGCTTAATTACTTTACGATCCTTTAACTTTAATTAGTAATGATAAAATCCATCAACTTTAATTTTCAAAACATAAAAGTCCTTTCCATAAATTACATTTAATTACAATTTTGGTCCCTAGTTTTCAAAAATCTTTTTCAGTTAGGTCCAAAATTTTTATTTTGTTAGTTTATGGATGAAATTTTTAGAAGGAATTCATTAATCCCTGAAAGAGTGTATAACGGAATAAAACACTTTTCGATTACAGAAAGAAGGGAACACCCCTTGATACAGTGAGAATATTCTTGGATTTGTGGAAGAATTAAATATAGGGACAAACTAAGTAGAATTGATTAGAAAATAGTATTGCCTATGAATATTGTGGTGTATCTGATATAATCGAATTTCTAGAAGGACAGTATCTTGTATTTGATCAATTAGCCATTATATATCAAGATACTCCTTTAGTGACTCCTAGAATTTCTAGCTGGAGTGATAATCTTAAAAAGGATTATTTAATTTGGAAAAAATTGCACTTCAGAACGATTGACTTTTTTCTTGCTCTTTGGAAAAATTCTCCAAGTCTAGACAGTTGGGTAACATTTTTAGAAAGGCGAGAGAGAGTTACAAATACACCCAATACTAGTAATTCTAGATAAATATGGGGGAAAGAAGATAGAGAAGAAAGTGTTAGCTCGAATCCTTCAGGATTGATTTCATTTCAAAATATTCATAATGAAGTGAGCCTTCTCCTTGAGCAGTTGCATGCAAAAGGAAACGTAGGTGATTCACCAGAACAAAGAAATACCTTAGCAAAAGAAGTAGGAGAATTGGTGAATGAAAGACTCGATGTAATATAGCGAGAAAGAGCTTTGAAAAAATCTATCTGATCCTCAAAGCCTCTTTCTGAAAAAGAAATTTTGCAATTAAGGAAAGATAAAATAGTTCCTTTTATTGCTAACACTGACATAAAGAGCTACTAACCAAGATAGTAGCAAAGCAGCTGAAGACCTTAGAAAATCTCTAGGTCTGGTAGAAGAAACTCCTTTACATTTAGGTGATAGAATATTTAATGAGCTACTTGCTACAAAGAGGGTAGAATATAAGCCTAATTATCCCTATAGGACAAAACTATAATTTCAACCTAGGGATAATCCATTAAGGCCAGTTATTACCCTAGCAGCTTTTCTAAATTTAGATTGTGAAAAGCATGCGTCTGAAAGAATAGATGAGTAGATTATCATGATCAAGTTTACAACTAAAGCAGGTAGCTACTCTACTGAGGCCACCCACTAACTTTGCAAAGCCACCATGGTTAGTAATGCTCAAAATTTTTGGGATCAGCTAGTAGTTCAAACCTCTATTAGAGATTAAATTCGAAAAACAGTTCTTGTAGATGAGGTTCTAGCTAGTATCGTAGATGCCCTGAAAAGAGAATTTTGTGGTTTCTCAATTTCAACTTAGTTATTAGAAAGGGAACAATCTTTAATGGCATTGATGAAACTACAGATATGTGACATGTGTTATTTTGACAACTGTGCATGTGAATTCCAAAAGTATTATTATAATATTGATCTTAATGCTCAAAATTACATGTCAACATTATTTTTTGCTAAGCTCCTAGAACCATGACCAGAGGTAGCAAAAAATGCCTATTAACTCCTCATAAATGAAGAAAAAGTGGTTGATGGATTAGGAGATAAGATACAGGCAGTTAGGTATGCCTTGAGAAAGGCATGTACTGAACTTCAAGTAAGACAAGATGTAAAACGTCTTCCTTATTTGAACAAGAATTGTTGTTCTCATATTGAATATGTTCCTGATAGGTACAGGTGTACTATAACAAATGACAAAGAAATAGGAAAAAGATCTGACGTAGGATGTTCTTCTTGTGATACCAAAAAGAAAAGGTTTAAAGGATATAGAAAAAGAAGAATATCGAAAAATGATAGAAACAACAAAAAGAGATTTAATAACCCTTCTAGGTTTATTAGAAGGAGAACCAACCTTAGGGATAAAGAAAGAATAAAAGCCTAGAAAAAAATATGGTTGAGCCCCTAAGTGCCCACAAGAGAAACCTCTTAGTAGTTGTTCTTGTTGTTGGATTTGTGGTTCAAAAGATCACAAAGCAAATGCTTGTCAGCAAAAAAGCAAGCGAATTGAAAATCTTAGAGGAATTTTCTTCGAAGATGAGAATCTTGTCTATGAGTCAATAAAAGAAGATGAATATTCTGACATAGATTCTGAAATAGATTCTATTTATGAAGTAGTTTCTGAATATGAAACTGATATAGATGAATCTGATCTTTGGACAGCCCAGCTATTCATGATGAATATGGAAAAAGGGCCCATAGATGAAGAAATGATCCCCTTAGATACTTCTCTGGTGCAGGAAGAATCTTTCTAGTACAATGATTCGTCCAAAAGTTGCCTAGAATGGAAACTTTCAAAGGTAGACATCAATACTATTTATAACAAATCTAAATTCAGTTTTAGGTCAATAGTATATGTCTCCCAGTTAGAATCTACGGCTCAGATTTCTAGTACAGAACTAGAAACGTTGGACATACCTTTGATCAATTTACCAAAAATAAGAGAATTGGTAACTAAATCAAAGGGAACATATCAATATATTCATATTGGTCTTATCCAGATGGGACTAATACCGCTGTTCAATTTGCCAGCCGATAATCCTGTGATAGCAACTGTGTTAGACAAAAGATAGAATTTGTTCCAAGACCAGCTAATATCAGAGGGTCCAGACTAACCTTGCACATGATCCAGTTTGGTTCTAGACTTATCCTAACTATATGATGTCAGCGAAGGATAACTGTATGGGTAATTCTTTATCACTAAGGATTAAATCTAAAAATATGAATAAAATGAATTCTCAGGCTAAATATTTAGCATATCACACTAGGATAATTTTTAGACTGATTAATACAACCAATCCTGGAGTGAGGAATATCTCTAAAATCACAAAGCTATTCGATGAATGTTCAGATAACTATAGGCAGTTCCATAGAAAAGAAATTAATCCTTTTGAGTTATCCTGGCCTAGGAGTTGGGTTCTCTAAGAACCAGCAGAGACATCACAGTCAATAGGTTCCTCTCAAATCACACAAAGGGATAAAAATATCACCTTAAACCTAGAAGAACCTATGAGAAATCTTAGGATTTCTTATCCTCCTAGAAGATCATACCATGTCCCTAGATTACCTAGAAGAAATTTCACTTCATCAGTAATTAGAGAATTCCTAAGACACCAATCCAGGAGGAAGATACACAATCATCTTCTGATGGTAAAACCATTGTAGGATACAGGACTATAAGCCTACCTGTATATGAAGATGAAGAAATTAGGAAAAATGCAATGATGGTTAAACATCTAACGCTACTCCTTGACGTTGAAAAAGAAATACAAAAAATTTCTCAGTAACGGGCAATTCCTTTCGAGAATGTTTGGACAATGGTAAGTCCTGATACCATGACATCATCAAAGATATTCAGTACAAAAGAATTAGTTTTGAGTACCTACATCTCTTTAACATTTAAATTCTCTGGTTATTATGATTACTCTTTGGATGCGTTAGTTGACACAGGTGCAACAATAACTAGTGCTAGACCCAATGCACTCCCGGATGAATGATGGAAACCATTGTCCCAGCCTATAATACTACGTATGGTAGGTAGAGAAGTGAACTTGGTAACTCAATTTGCAAAATAAGTTCCTGTTATCATAAGTGGATAAAAGTTTACTATTGATAAGGTCCTCGCATTTCCTGATCTTGACGCATATATCATTTTAGGAAATGCTTTCCTAAAGGGGCAAAAAGAAAACAGACCTTTTGTGCAGGATGATAATTACATATCAATTGGAGGTGTAAAAATCACATCTCTGACAAATTCTAAAAATAAAATAAAATTTGGTTTTTATCCAGTTAAAAAAATCAGAGTTGTGTGAATCTATGCCATGTGAACAAGCATTAAGAGTGCGAGCCCAATGTGATGAAACTTGGCTAGATTGTTTATTTGATCAAGAGTCAAATGATACCTCTTGGTATGAAGAAATGTGTTCTAAAGCACAAGGTGTAATAAAGAAACCTAAACCATGATTTGATTTATGACATGATTTGATATAGCCAAAATTATTGTGAAAACCATGTTTCTTTCAAGCAAAGCTTATGATTTCTTTCATACCTATATGTATAATTATTTATTCATGACCATGATTCGATATTCAGTTCCTTATTGCATGATGTTCATTTCTTACTGAGTTGAAGGCTCACTCCTCTTCTATGGATTTCAGGTGATAGCATAGCTCGTGAGGGAGCTAATAGAGAGGATCGAGCTTCTTGACTTGTTCATTCCGAGAAGCCTCATCGTAATGATCTTGAGATATTTTGTATATTTAAATTAATGGTATTATGATACAATATGTATTGGAGTATATTATAGAGCTCCGTAGTTAGTCTTTCGAGGATACTGAAATATTTTGATGTATGATTGTTACCTTTTTGGGTACTCTTGTTCCTCAGTGATGTGAGATGTCTCTTTTGATCATTAAGGAACAAGAGAAAGATATGAAATGATAATAGCAAGATAAGTTTTATATTTATTTGTATGTATAGACATGATTATAGTATAATAATAAGATGCTGTAAATGATATAATTTGTATGAGATTCATGATTTGTGAGTTCTACGGGTTTATGGTGGCTTTAAGCCTACCCGTGCCCTAGGACCATTGCACCACTGGAGTTGGGATGTGACAGAGGTGGTATCAGAGCTCTAGGTTTACAATCTTTAACATAGATGATATATAGAGATGCATGAGCACTAGTATAAGTATTGATTAAGAAAACTATGGAGCATAGGATCATGTCTCGTCCAATTGTGTCTTCCTTTGATATGTATATCTACGTTAAGTGTGCGTAGTGAGTCTGATGTATTTGTTCTTTTTATCAGTATCAAGATACCTCCGCGTCATGGCAGAGGACGAGGTCGAGGCCGTCCTAGACGAGATTTACCTTCTGAAGAAGGATTAGTAGGTGGGGATAGAGAAAAGGAGGTTCCTCCTATGCCACTAGTAGATGTGGCTCATATGGCGCAGCAGTTAGATCAGCTGCAAAGAAATTATGAAGTATCAGCTGAGTTTATTACTCAGCAGAGGCAGCAGCAGGCTCCTCTAGTTCAGGCAGTTCCAGATATTCCAGTTCCTCCACCCTTGCCCGCAGTGGTACCTCAGGTTGAGGAGGTTTCATTTGAGAAGTTTCTGAAGCTTAAGCCTTCAGAGTATCGAGATGAAGTGGATCCTACAGATTTCCTGGAAGAGATAGAAGAGAAGATTCGGATTTTGAGAATTCTTGATAAAAGGGCCATTGAATTTGCTGGTTATCTAATGAAAGCTGAAGCTAAAGACTGGTTCAAGAGAAGCATTTCTGGTATGCTTCGAGATAATGAAGAATTATCATGGGAGAGATTTAGAGAAATGGTCCTTGATGAATTTCTTCTGGAGAGTGTAAGGGATGCCAAAGCTATGGAGTTTGAGAGGTTAGTTCAGACTCCAGGTATGACTGTATCTGAGTATGCAAAGAAGTTCAGCCAGCTGAGTAAGTTTGCTCCAGCTCTTGTACCTTCTAAAGCGGCACGGATTCAACGGTTCCGTAGGGGATTAGTCGCTCCATTATTTAAAGTTTTGGCTGCTCTTGAGTTTGATTACTATTCCAAGCTAATGGATAAAGCAAGAGTGATAGAGAATAGGGAAATGGAAGCCATATCCGAAAGAGAAGAAAAGAAGAAGGCTAAAGTTGGAAGCTCTTCTAGGCAGGATAGTGGGGTGAAGAGTATGAATGTTGTACCTCAATCAGTGGCTAGAGAAGGATTTAGAGGGCCATCAGGGAGATTTCAACAAAGACCGAATCCCTCCATATTTGTTTCTCAAGTGAGCCACTGTGCATCCAGTTCAGCGCCACCTAGGACTAATCCTTCTTGTCCTACTTGCAGCAAGCTTCACAGAGGACCCTGCTTTTATGCATCAGGTGCATTCTATGGATGTGGACAACATGGTCATTTCCTTGAGGATTTTCCACGGCCTTCTTTTGAAGTTAGACATCAGGCTTCTCAAGCTACAGTTCATATGAGTAGAGAGAGGAGCATGGGTCAGCAGCCAGGAGGAGGTAGAGGTAATTTGGGTAGAAATGTTGAAGCTGGCAGGGGATCAAGTTAGCATGAGTCTCAGGCTTCTGGATCAGCTTCGATGGGTGGAGGCAGAGGGAGATTTTTTGCCTTGGCATAGCATGAAGCTCAAGAATCTAATATGGTGGTTACAGGTATTCTTTCGATTCAAGCTTTGAATGCTAGAGTTTTGTTTGATTCGGGAGCTACGCATTCATTTGTATCATCCTGCTTTGCTAAGAAGTTGCATGTGCATTGTGTTTTGCTTGAGAACATGTTGTTTGTGTCTACTCCTTTGGAGGAGGAGATTGAGGTTCGAAACTCCTATCCATCTTGTGTGGTTAGCATAAGTGGTAAGAGTTTGAATGCAGATTTGATTGAATTGCCCGTGTTGGAGTACGATGTAATCTTGGGCATGGATTGGTTATCCAAGCATTATGCCATTATTGATTGCAATGGGAAGAAGCTTATCTTTAAACTACCTTCGGGTGATGAATTTAAGTTCCAAGGAGAGCGGAGTGAAGCACCGTACAATGTGATATCTGCCATTGGTGCAAGGAGATTGTTAAGAAAGGGTTGCCAAGGATATTTGGCATATGTTCGGAATACTAATAAGGAAGTGAAGAGTATGGAGCAAATTCCTATAGTTAATGAGTTCCCGGATGTATTTCCTGAAGAATTGCCTGGTTTGCCACCAGATAGAGAGATAGAATTCGGTATAGAGTTGCTACCTGGCACAAGTCCGATTTCTATTCCTCCCTACCGTATGGCACCAATTGAGTTGAAAGAGTTGAATACTTAGTTGCAAGATCTACTAGACAAAGGATTTATCAGACCCAGTAGTTCACCATGGGGAGCACCTGTACTCTTTGTGAAGAAGAAGGATGGTTCTATGAGATTGTATATTGACTATAGGCAACTCAACAAGGTGACTATCAAGAACAAGTATCCTTTGCCAAGGATTGATGATTTATTTGATCAGCTACAGGGTGCAAGTCATTTCTCCAAGATAGACTTGAGATCGGGGTACCAGTAGTTGAGAATTCAGAATTATGATGTATCGAAGACGGCATTCCGAACTAGATATGGACACTATGAGTTCTTAGTGTTGCCATTTGGATTGACTAATGCACCAGTTGCATTCATGGATTTGATGAATAGGGTGTTCAGGCCATTATTGGAAAAGTTTGTTATTGTGTTTATTGATGACATTCTTGTGTATTCGAAGAGTAAAGAAGAGCATGAAGAACACCTTAGAATTGTATTGCAGATTTTGAGGGAGCATCAGTTGTTTGCCAAGCTTTCGAAGTGTGAATTCTGGCTTGAGGATGTGGACTTTCTGGGGCATATAGTGAGCAAGGAAGGGATTAGAGTTGATCCTAAGAAGATTGAAGCAATTCTTAGTTGGCCTAGACCCACAAATATTTCAGAAGTCAAAAGTTTCTTGTGTTTGGCAGGCTACTACAGGAGATTTGTTCAAGACTTCTCCAAGATTGTAGCTCCTTTGAGCAAGCTCACTCAGAAGCAAGTCAAATTTCTATGGTCAGATGCATATGAAGAAAGCTTCCAGAATTTGAAAACTTGTCTCACCACGGCACCTGTGTTAGCTTTGTCATCGGGTGAAGGAGGATATGCGGTGTATTGCTATGCATCGTGAGTGGGGCTTGGTTATGTGCTTATATAGCATGGAAGGGTGATAGCTTATGCTTCGAGGCAGTTGAGGAAGCATAAGATGAACTATCTGACTCATGATCTTGGGATGGCTGCAGTAGTGTTTGCATTGAAGATCTGGAGACACTACTTGTATGGTGAGACGTGTGAGATTTTCACATATCATAAGAGCTTGAAGTATATCTTTCAGCAGAATGATCTTAATCTTAGGCAAAGAAGATGGGTTGAATTGCTTAAGGATTATGACTGTGAAATCTTATATCATCCAGGGAAAGCCAATGTGGTAGCAGATGCATTGAGTAGGAAGCCCTTGGGGAGCTTGTCCCATATTCAAGTGAGTAGAAGGTCCCTAGTGAGGGAAGTGCAAGGATTGCATGATATGGGAATTAGTTGGGAATTGTCAAAGTCAGGAGTGCTTTTGGCAAATTTCCAAGTCAAGCCACTTCTCAGTGATCAAATTAGAGAAGCTCAAGATAGAGATCCTCAGTTGCTGAAGATAAAGAATGAAGTGGGATCAGAGGGAGCTCCAGGATTTCATGTGGATGATGGCTTGTTAAAACATGGCAGTAGCCTATGTGTTGCAACAGTTGATGAGTTGAGAGATATGATTCTTAGGGAAGCCCATTATGCTAAGTATAATGTGCATCCAGGTGCAACCAAGATGTATCATGATATCAAGAATTCGTATTGGTGGAGTGGAATGAAGAAAGATGTTGCTGAATATGTAGCCAAGTGTTTAACTTATCAGCAAATCAAGTTTGAGCATCAGAAGCCATCTGGGTTACTCCAAGAGTTGCCATTGCCAGAATGGAAGTGGGAGAGAGTGACCATGGATTTTGTGATCAGATTACCAAGAACTTCAATAGGCTATGACTCGATATGGGTCATTGTGGATACATTGACTAAGTCGGCCCATTTCCTACCAGTTAAGACAACCTATGGAGTTTCTCAGTATGCCCAGATTTATGTGGATGAGATTGTTAAGCTACATGGAGTACCAGTATCGATCATATCAGATAGAGATACTCAGTTTACCTCGAGATTTTGGCAAAAATTGTAAAAGTGTTTGGGTACTCAGCTTGATTTCAGCACGGCCTTCCATCCGTAAACAGATGGGCAATTGGAAAGGACCATCCAAAATCTAGAAGATATGCTAAGGATGTGCATTCTGGACTTTGGAGGAGCTTGGGGTGCTCACTTGCCATTGATTGAATTTGCCTACAATAACAGCTATCACTCCACAATTCAAATGTCTCCTAATGAAGCTTTGTATGGAAGGAACTGTAGATCTTGTTTGTGTTGGGATGAAGTTGGAGAGAAGCATATTGAAGGACCAGAATTGATAAGGTATACTTCCGAGAAGGTTCCATTGATTCAAGAAAGATTGAAGACAACTTTTAGTACACAAAAGAGCTATATCGAACCAAAGAGAAAGAATCTTCAGTTTTCCATTGGAGATCTTGTGTTTCTAAAGATTTCTCCAATGAAGGGAGTTCTACGGTTTGACAAGAAAGGTAAGCTGTCTCCAAGGTTTATCGGGCCTTTTGAGATTTTGAGCAAGGTCGGAGAAGTTTTCTATAGATTGGCTTTGCCTCTCAGCATGGATAAGGTACATCCGGTATTCTATGTGTCGATGCTTCGGAAGTATGTAGCCGATCCTTCTCATGTATTGCAAGTGCCGAAAGTGGACATCCAGCCAGATTTGTCATCTGAAGAGATCCCAATTGTAATTGTAGATCGAATGGTTAAGAGGATAAGGAACAAGGAGATACCCATGGTTAAGGTTTTGTGGAGAAACCAAGTTATGGAAGAATGCACTTGGGAGAGTGAGCAAAGCATGCAAGAAAGATATCCCCATTTATTTCAGATTTGAGGCAGCTTATTATAAATTCAAGAACAAATTTATATAAGGGGGGAAGAATGTAATATCTGCCATTTTTGTAGTGTTTTATTGATTTTGAATGTTTGGAGAACTTGTTAAAATTTTAAATGAGAATGTTGAGAATTTCAGGAATTTCTATTTTGGATGCTGCAGGATTTTATGATGATAATTTCATATTCTTAATATCATAATTTGATAAAGTGTAAAACATGAAAGTTGTGAGTTTATGCCTTGAATATAATTTTGTAAAATGGTTTGGAAAAATTCTATGTGTGATATGAGTTGTGTCTATTTGATCAAGGTTGGTCTGATTGAGAGTTTTTGCAGGAACACAATGTTTGTTTGGAATTACTGGGAATGGCTGAGGCAGAATTAGCTAAAGATGTGAACATAGAAAATGTTCCTTTGGATGTTATGAAGATGACTGTAAAATTTCAGAATTTTTGGATAAGTGTATCTCAGTGTAGAGTGGGTTTTGTCAGACCTGTTTGAAGAGATTCTAAGGCAGCAAGTCTGGGTGACCTTTGGAGAGTTACCATGGTTTGTGTGTTAGTTCTTTTGCTTTGAAATTTTGATGTGTTATGCTCCTGTATGTTGATTTTAAGTAATAAAAAGAATTAGCAAGTTTGGATATTTGTAATTCCTTTGCAAGCTGGCTAAGTGTGGGGTGTTCAGGCAGAAATTTAACTTAGGGGAATTTCTGTTATGGCGAGCCAACAAAATGCGAGAAGGCATTTTGCAATCTAGCAATGCGAAGTGACATAATGGCGAAGTGGGTTGCCAAAGTGGCAATTGGCAAAGAGGAAAGGCAAAGAGAGTTGGCGAAGAGGAAAGGCGAAGAGCTAAGGCGAAGAGAGTTGACGAAGAGCTAAGGCGAAGAGGAAAGGCGAAGAGAGTTGGCGAAAAGGAAAGGAGAAGAGAGTTGGCGAAGAGGAAAGGTGAAGAGCTAAGGCGAAGAGAGTTGGTGAAGAGCTAAGGCGAAGAGAGTTGGCGAAGAGCTAAGGCGAAGAGAGTTGGCGAAGAGGAAAGGCGAAGAGAGTTGGCGAAGAGATAAGGCAAAGAGAGTTGGCGAAGAGGATTTGGCAAAGAGAGAATGTGCGAAGTGGCAGTTCGCGAAGAGGCAAAGAGGTGAAGAAGCGAAGAGGCGAAGAAGCATTGTCGAGGTGGCATATGCGAGGAAGAGCTGCGAGGAGAGTCTGGCGAGGCAGCATACGCAAAGTAACATATGCGAACTAGAATGTGCGAGATAGCATTGCCGGATCAAGATTGGCGAGCTGGCTTAGGCGAGAGAGCTTTGCCGAGGCAGATTGGTGAGCTGGTTGGCGTGTTTCTGGGGTAGTATTTATTTAAACCCAGTGAACCCCAGTAGCATTTCACTATTTTCTTTCTTCTACCTTCAATTAATTTCAGTCTTTTCTCAGAATATTTTCATTTCTTGTCTAAGGCATTAATACTTAAATTAATGCAATAGAACTCTAGATTAATCAGTATTAAAGCAGAAATTATCAAGATTTGAGCAGTAATCTCAAAATTTCAGTTTGAAGAAAATAAGGTAAATTTTCTATCTAAGCTATTTTCTTTAGATTTATTTAAGTCTATGAGTTAAGATAATTAATTCTGAGTCTGCATAATTTATTGCTAGTGATTTGTAGCTATTAATGGTAATTAATGTAGGAGAAATTTGGAGGTTGAGACTGTCATGAACAATAACTCTGAAAATTTAATGCAGAAATTTCTTAAAGAGATTAATGAAATTGTTGTTGGGAATTAAGAATAGGGACTCTAAGATAATTAATTATTAGAAAATCATGTTGAATATTATTGGTTTGGAGAAACCCTAATTTTTGTATATTTAGAAAATTTCTTAGGAGAAGAAATTCGAATTTGATTGAGGGATTTAAGTGGACAGATTTCTAAGGAGGAAATTAAGAGGAATTTGTGTAAGAAGTAAGTATGAACATTCCATTTGATTATTGTTCTTAAAATGACCAAAGTATTTTTACATTTGATTATCCTATTATATATACATATTTATATACTTGTATAATGTGAATGGCTTGATCAATATTTTTGGATCAAGTGCATATATTCCTTGCTTGTGAACCCGATTTGAATGATGGTATTTGATGATGGTCTTGCGACCAATATGCTTCTTATGATTTTGAAACCCATGACCCATGGATAGAATGCTCTTCCCAATGAGAGTAAATTCATTGGTCCATTGTGCACGTTGGGAGCCCAGTCGATAGGGTTTTTATCGGTGTTCCACCTATAGGGGGCCAAGAGCTCTAGGCGCATGCCTGGCCAAACATGTGTGCACGTTGAGGTAGTAAGGCTACCGATACATATGATATGATATGAAATCAGTTCTACCATATGAGATTTGATAATGCCATTCTTTGTGGGCATTCTATGTTCTAAACATGAGCCATTATTTGATTTATGACATGATTTGATATAGCCAAAATTATTGTGAGAACCATATTTCCTTTAAGTAAAGCTTATGATTTCTTTCATACCTATATGTATAATTATTTGTTCATGACCATGATTCGATATTCAGTTCCTTATTGCATGATGTTCATTTCTTACTGAGTTGAAGGCTCACTCCTCTTCTGTGGATTTTAGGTGATAGCATAGCTCGTGAGAGAGCTAATAGAGAGGATTGAGCTTCTTGACTTATTCATTCCGAGAAGCTTCATCGTAATGATCTTGAGATATTTTGCATATTTAAATTAATGGTATTATGATACAATATGTATTGGAGTATACTCTAGAGCTCCATAGTTAGTCTTTCGAGGATACTAAAATATTTTGATGTATGATTGTTACCTTTTTGGGTACTTTTGTTCCTCAGTGATGTGAGATGTCTCTTTTGATCATTAAGGAACAAGAGAAAGATATGAAATGATAATAGCAAGATAAGTTTTATATTTATTTGTATGTATGGACATGATTATAGTATAATAATAAGATGTTGTAAATGATATAATTTGTATGAGATTCATGATTTGTGAGTTCTACGGGTTTACAGTGGCCTTAAGCCTACCCTTACTCTAAAACAGTCACACCACTGGAGTTGGGGTGTGACAGAAAACCTCATTGTGAAATGCTGACTATGATGGAATAGACGTTGTTGAAAGAATAATGTTGATCTCGTTAAGGAAGTATTGACCTTGATGAATAGAAGGTTGGATTCAGGTGGTGGAGAAGTAGTTGGATCTAAGCTTGCAAAGTAGAGAAACCAATACTTAAGTTAGTGTTATTGCATGTACAAAGTTAAAGCCTCAGGGAAAATATGATCTTATGAATGATGCCATGGCTTCCCAAAGTGAGAGAGTGTGAAGACTTTCACTGTGACTTTTCCAACATAAAATAAGGGCTTTGGGTGCTAGACTCTAATGAGTGGCCTGTTTAAGAATAGACAACCTATGATGATGATCAAGGTACTACACTATATGGTGATGCTTATTGAAAGCTGAACGACTTAAGAAGTAATCATAGTTACCTTGAGGAAGGTAAAACTCCCCAGTGGAAAAGAAGTATCTTTAAGGTACTTGTCATACCCCAACTCCTAAGGTGTAATGGTCATATGATATTGGTAGGTATAAGATCACTGAAAATCTATAGAATTTAATTTCAAACTGTAGACACTAAATTTTTGCATACTTGAGTTTGAGTCGAAGCCCGATGATGAGACATTGGATATCAAAATGCTGAATGAAATGCCTTGCTAAAAAAAAGATTAGTTTAGCGAAAATTAGTTCGACTCAACCATGTTTACATGTTTTAACTAAATAGGAAGCTTGTAAGTGCTTAACTTACAAGTAACCTAAAAAATAATTTAGAAAGCTTTTTCTTTTACTATTTATGAAGAGTTTAAACTAATTTTTCTGAATTGGAACTCATTTTGAAAGTACTTGTATTATACACCAATTACTTGCTCTATTTGGGAACCTTTCTAAAGCCTTCCCTATAAATACCCTTTCAATTTTCTGTAGAGGATACTCTTTTTTTTGGAATTAGTTTTAAGGACCTTTTTTCTGGAGCTTTTCCATTATGACTCCTGAGAGGAAGTACTCTCTTCTATCTTTTCTTCTTTCTTCTAAAATTTAAGATTAGAATACAAAATAATTCCAAACTTAGATCTTTTGTGAATCTAAATACACTAAACATACAAAGCTTTTATTTTAAGTAATTAAATCGAATTTTTATTAAACCTTCTTGCAAAAACACAAACAAAAACACTTTTTTGGTTTGTGTTCCATTAAATAAGAATATTCTTTTGTCAATCTAAACTATTTTCATACCTAAACCTTCTTCACAAAGTAAGGAAGTTCATTCACAATGTGAAATTCAAACTCAAATTATAATCAAAAGTAAGAGGTATTTGGATAGTAAAAAAAAAAACATTGATTAGACATATCTTGAATTTTTTGGTCTTTTTTATAATTCTACTATTTTATTTGAAAATAGACTATTATACTCTAAACTTCTAAAATTATTCACAGTTATATCATTTAGTCAAAATTGCTCTTTAAACTTTTACTCTCTCCTAATGACATATGATACGGATTAAAAAGTAAAAAAGATATATTATTATTAAGTTCTTTATATTTAATTTAATTAACAAGTACATTTTCCTTTTAAAAAATGAATTAAATGGTTCCTCACACCCCTCTTCTTCTTCTTTTTATTTAATTAGGATTAGAATAAGTTAGAAAAGAAAAAGAAAAAAAGTGGATTCAACACCTTTTGAGAAACGAATTAAATGGTTCCTCACGTTTATTTTATTTACAAAATAGTCCTTCTGTTTAAAATAACTAAAATTTTTCATTTAGTAAATGTAGAAAATACCAAAATATAATTATATATGTTATATGGTTAGAAGACTAAATATTCTAGTCTCTCTTTTTTATTATTTTTTTTTATTAAAACTTAAATATTAATTTTTTAAATTTTACCTTATTTTTTTTAAAAAATGAAAATTATACTATATGTTTTAAATAGTGCAAAATATAATTTTTGTTAGACTTTAATCTCTTAACATGCTTATTTTGATGGTTACAAACAATAATTAAATCACTAATTTGTTTGTTTGTTCATATGCAAGATAGAAAAATTCCAAACTTAAAGTTGCAAAAATTGCAAAAAGTAACAGGCGTTACAAGACAGTAGCAACTGTGACCAAAGGAAGTCATAGGGGTGAATAATCAGTCATAGCTGTGACTAAACAATCCAAAAGTTTAGGTCCAAGGCAGAAAATTATTCATGGTCACTACCAGACTAGTCACAACAGCTATTAAGCATTCCAGAAACTTAGGTCTAAGGCAGGAGACTAGTCAAGACCGCTATAGGAAAGTCGCAGGCACAACTAAAAGTCCAGAAACGGAAGTCTAGAATATGGCAATATTCATTGGTGAAAATATTTAGTCGCAACTGCTACCAAAGAGCTTTGTAGCTGTTACCATAAGTTGCAAGCGTCACAGGCGTGACTCGAAAAAAGTTCACAGCCGCGAATGTCAAGTAGCAGCTGTGAAGTTTATCAGTGTCAGACAAGTTGCGAGCATGAATTGGCAGAACAAGACAACAAAAACTAGTTGTTGAAAAGCTATGAAATGCATTAATAAGCATTTAATAGGGCAAAACGACTCTATTTCATACAAGGGTATAAATATGAGTTGGTATGAAAATTAAATGCAATAGAACAATCTTGTTTAAGCATTTATTAAGTCATTGCTTCAAACCAAACATATTTATTTCTGTCACACCCCAACTCCAGTGGTGCGACGGTCCTAGGGCAAGGGTAGGCTTAAGGCCACCATAAACCCGTAGAACTCACAAATCATGAATCTCATATACCATTATATCAATTACAACATACATTTTCATAAAATGATCATTTCTATACATTCAATTAAATATTAATCATATCTTTACCATTCTCATTTCATAAATTTCTCTTGTTCCTTAATGATCAAAAGATGCATCTAACATCACTAAGGAACAAAAGTACCCATAAGGTAATAATTCATCCATCAAAATATCGGTATCCTTAATGATTGACTACGGAGCTCTAGAATGTACTCCCAAATATATATCATGTCATAGTACCATTTAATGAATATACAAAATATCTCAAAATTATTACAATGAAGCTTCTCGGAAGAATGGATCAAGAAGCTGCATCTTCTCTATTAGATCCTTCACGAGCTATGCTATCACCTAAAATCCACAGAAGAGGAGTGAGCCTTCAACTCAGTAAGATATGAACACTATAAATAAAGAATTTGAATATCAAATCATGGTCATGAACAAATATTTATACATATAGGTATGAAAGGATCATAAGCTTTACTTAAAGGAACATGGTACTCATAATAATTTGGCTATATCAAATCATATCATAAATCAAATCATGGTTCATATCTGGAATATAAAATGCCCACAAAGAATGGCAT